>BTHU01000012.1:54008835-54231335 GCA_036184795.1 Tokudaia tokunoshimensis
TGACTCTCTGCCAAACCTACCTGCTCTAAGTTCATGGCAGTGGCTAGCTTATCTCTCTCCTGATTGAAGGAAGAGAAGCCTCTACATTAGTATCCATAAACCACTAATTCAAGGCAAGTGGTAACAAAATGACAGATTTTTAGGTCATTCTACAACAATTGTTATTGCTTCTTTTTTATACTGGAACTATTGGGGGGTTTTTTTGTTTGTTTTTTTTTTTTTGGTTTTTTTTTTTTTTTGCCAGTGTAGTACATAACTTTGGCTTCTGACATCAGATCTTAGAACTTCTTGTCACATTTTTTATTACCCTGTGGTCCCTGAGGGTTCTCACATTGAGATTCTTGTGAGGTTAACTGCTTACCTGTGTCTTAACTATCAAACATTAGCATTATATCAGCACAATGGAAAAACTGCAATATCTGCTTATCTCCACCTCATCTGATTGTTCATGGTAGCTAGTTCCTTGGGTATCATTCATTACGACCCTCACCTCCAGTTCTCTCTGCTTTTCCTTTCCATCAGTTTACTAAGTTTTATTTTCTCATTTTGGTGAATAGAACTCTAAGTCACCATGAAAACAATGTCATTATTTCTGTCCCTTCTATATACATCCAGGCATTTTCTCCAAATATTCATTGCTTTTACCAGAATGAAGTATACATTTTTATTTTAATTTCATTAAGGAAATATTCTAATACATTTAAAAATATATAATGGAAAAGTAACATATTTTTATTATCTCTCAAGTATATACTGTTTATCAAACACATTTCAGAAAAGCCTAGGAAATATCAAAGTTATATGCAATAATTGCTATTATTTTGTCATGTATTTGTAAGTGTTATATGCAGAACTGTATAGATTCATATAAATACATTTGTACAACACATTTATACTTTCTCATCTTTAGTTACATCTTTAGTACCACACATGATACCAAATGCACACCTATTTATATATAACATACATTAGTTATTAACTTGCACTTTTTCAGTAAGTCACATGTATTGTGATATAAAATTCCTAAATATTTCAGTAAACACCTTCTACTACTATTAAGCATAATATTATACATAATAAGATTACTATTCTGGCTCCTAAGAAAATGAGTGGCAATTCCATATTATCACTTGTTATCCTGCCCTGCATTTGAATATCTGTGATTATCTGAAACATACCTTTTATTGCTTTTCTTTGCTTATTTACCTCTTAGGGAAACAGGTTTCTAGTTGAGACACGTACATGGTATTCAGTGATTGTACTGAACCATTTATAGATCCTCCATCTCTTTATTGAGCATTCCAATTAGTTACTTCCTCATAGGAGACAAAAGAGAATGTGTTTTTCTAACTTGGAAACATTGTAAGATTCTTGCTGTCCATGATGTTTGAAGAAGGTCTGCTTTTGGTTACTCAAGAGTCTCAGAGTTCCCTAGTTCATGACATAAGACTGGATGAAGATCAATATGAGAAATATTAATATAGTGGAGAGAGACAATTTTGAACAGGCCTTTGTAGAAATGAGCACAATTTGTCCATCTTCCATTGGCTTACTTGTTCCACACGCTGAGTAGATTAGAAACTACGATTATTATTAAAATCAAGAAGTTTTCAGTGAAAACTCTGCTCAGCCTCTTGAAATTCTATAATGACAACAATTACTTCTATGGATTTCTCCTGTCAATGAGATACTTGACCAAAGTTCCTTTTTTACAATGTAATAAATCTTTGATTTCAAACACATACAGCAGTATCTGATGCTCATATTATGGAAAGATCTTCTAAAATGAGTTGTAGTTCAGGAGATCTTGATTTCTTCTAGAACTCTTCTAGATACATTTAAATCGGCATCACATTCCTATTGCTTTCCACTATGCTGCTCAGCTTTTAGGGCATCTTACCTAGCATAGATATAGGTATACATTTATTAATTATCTATCTCTTTATCTGTCTGTCTGTCTATCTGTCACTTTCTTCTTGCTTTCTAGAGTTCTAGTGGTTAAGACCATAAAACAGAAATTTTTTGTGTGTTCATTTTAATACCCTGGGTCTTCCTTCACCTGGCTTAGATATTGGATATAAGATAAAACATAACTGTACACAAATATGTAGGAAATACAAGTTTTAAACCCAACTATTCATCCTCAATAGGAAATGTTATCCAGATAATCAACTATACTTACAAATTTGTATTTTATATACTATGTTCCAGAGAAGCCAGGATTCCATGCTTTTCAAATTGATTAATCTCCTTTTTGTTTTGTACACACTGGCACACGGCATTCATGCGTGCACGCGCTCACACACACACACACACTCACACACACACACACACACACACACACACACACACACACACGCGCGCGCGCATCAAATGACTCACAAAGTCATAGCAGTTGTAGATAATGGAAGATACACGTCTTGAATACTAACATTTTTCTATTTAGACTTGTTCTTTAAAATTATTCTCAAATTTGATTTGATTACTCTCAGATTTGGTGTTGAGCATACTTGGCAGGAGGAGGGTGGCTCCCTTCACTCTCTCAGAAGAGAAGGGAATGTGGGGAGGGGAAGAAGAATTGTGGGAGATGGTAACCAAGATGGGAGGCAGCTTTCAGGATGTAAAGTGAATAAAAAATAAATGAAAAAACTTACTCCCAAATAAAACTGTCCTACATATTTAATTTTACACAAATTGTGTATTTACTAATAGTATTAGGGTACTATTAACTTACTTGTTTTCAGATTATGGACATATAACTGTGGGTTTTTCCAACCAGGCCCACATAAGAGATTCTCAATACTTCTCCTGCCTCTGAAAGGCACAGTCTATAGGAAGAGATGAGAGCATGCAGGAAAATGGAATATTGGAATGAGTAATGGGAAAGGAGTAAAGTTAGGGAGATTGCTTGTGAATAACAATGCTAGCCATGAATGAGTAATGAGTTCTTTCACAAACAAAGAGAAGCACCTAAAGAGATGTTCATCATCCTTAGTCATTAGGGAAATGCAAATCAAAACAACCCTGAGATTCCATCTCACACCAGTCAGGATGGCTAAGATCAAAAACACAGGAGACAGCAGTTGTTGGCGAGGATGTGGAGAAAGAGGAACACTCCTCCACTGCTGGTGGAATTGCAAGCTGGTACAACCACTCTGGAAAGCAGTCTGGCGGTTCCTCAGAAAACTGGGCATGACACTCCCGGAGGATCCGGCTATACCACTCCTGGGCATATACCCAGAGGCTTTACCTGCATGCAATAAGGACACATGCTCCACTATGTTCATAGCAGCCTTATTTATAATAGCCAGAAGCTGGAAAGAACCGAGATGTCCCTCAACGGAGGAATGGATTCAGAAGATGTGGTATATCTACACAATGGAATACTACTCTGCAATTAAAAACAATGAATTCACGAAATTCCTAGGCAAATGGTCACATCTTGAAAATATCATCCTTAGTGAGGTAACCCAATCACAAAAGAACACACATGGTATGCAGTCACTGATAAGGGGATATTGACCCAGAATCTCGGAATACCCTAGACACAATCCGCATATCAATAGATTTCTAAGAAGATGGAAGGAGAGACTCCTGGTCCTGGAAAGACTGGATGTAGGGGAACGCCAGGACAGAGTAAAGAGAGGGGGTTGAATGGAGAAAAGAGGGAGGGAAGGGGGCTTATGGGACTTTCGGGGAGGGAGGAAACGGGAAAGGGGAAATGATTTGGAATGTAAATTAAAAAAAATAAAATAAAATAAATAATTAAAAAAAAAACAAAGGCATATTTGGAGGTTTCTTGTCTCATAACATTATATTGGAACTACTACTATTAGTAGTAGTAGTAGTAGTAGTTCTTATTCCTCCTCTTCCTCCTCTCCTTCTCCTCCTCCTCCTCCTCCTCCTCCTCCTCCTCCTCCTCCTCCTCCTCCTCCTCCTCCTCCTCCTCCTCCTCCTCCTCTTCTTCTTCTTCTTCTTCTTCTTCTTCTTCTTCTTCTTCTTCTTCTTCTTCTTCTTGACTTTTTATTTTATTTCTACTTTTACAATCTACAGGTCCCTTGTGCATTATGGCTTCTGGGTTTGTTTTTATAGGATTCCTGAGTATGGAAATGAGTGGATCTCTCGTGTCCTCTTTGCTCCTTTTCATGGACTGTTTTCCTTCTGTTTGTTTGCTATGTCCTGTTTGATGTGTTTATTTTTGTTTCATTTTCTTTTATTATTATTTCTCAGAAACCTATTAGCTCCTAAGGAGAATAAGAAAGAGGATGTATCTGGATAGTAGGGGTGTTAGGGCGACACTGGGAAGAGTTGAGGAGTGAAAACTATAACAAGGACATATTTTATAAAATTATACTTCAACAAAAAGATTCTTAATGATTAAGCTACTGACTACATAGAGGTGAGTAAAAGTATCATTGTAAAACAAAAGTATAATGCACAAAGGAAATGGAAATTTGTGTTCTTGATAAGGGTGGTGGTCAGTGTAGGCTGCTTGGCTAAAGTCAGGCTTTGGTAAGTTATTTCATAATCTTGAATATTTTGCTTTGAGCATGCCTTGTTTGATAGAAAGATATCCTTTTATTTAATACTGGGAAACAAAAAGTATATGAAAAGACTATAGTTCCAATTCCTGTATCTCACAGACACACAGTGTTTTAGTAACAGGCATTGGTGTTTTATTCTCAGCTTTGTTTTTTTCTGCTTTTTCATAAACTTCTCTTTTTCAGCAGACTATGCCCACTGCAGGAGCCTCAGTTCCTGAGGTATGTATGAAAATTTGTTATAACTGTTACATCTGAAAGTCAGGATCACCTTATATTTATGTAGGAGATAGTTAAATGATTCCAAATCATACATGACATCATTTAAAATAAATGCAATAATGTTAATTTTATTGTCAACATTTTGATATTGAAGGTAAAATTCTTTGTATTTTTAGGGATGGAATAGTTTTAAAGAATTTTTTATTTATATTTGTGTCAAAATTAAGAATAACAGAAATTATGTGTCACAAAATGTGTAGAGAAAATGAATATTTTGCAGAGTATGGCTGCTATGCATTTTATTCTCAGTAACAATGTATATGAAATTCTTAGTAACCATGGTAAAATAAATGGCAAAATTCCTAACCACTTCAACTTTTTAAGACTATAAGCATGCAGTATTTGGTAATAGTGTGCTGAGAAACTTTTGCTCACTAGAGTGAAATAACTATCATGTAATATATGACATCATGTACAACTTCATCAGAATAATATCTAATCCAAGTAAATGTATTTTGGTTACAAATAAGTTTGATTGTTAACATAGCCTTTAGATAATTTTAATGAAAACTTTTTCATAATATTTTTTCTATTCACATTACATACCAATTGCTGCCCACAGTCCACTCTCACTCCTCTCCTCCCATTTCCACCCTTGCAGATTCTTCTCTCCATCACTCCCTCCCCTTTTCTGAGAAGTAGAAGCCCCACCCTTAGGTACCAACCCATCCTGGGACATCTAGTCCCAGCAGGAATAAACATCTCCTTTCTCACTGAGTCCCAACCAGAAAGTCTAAAGTACGGAAAGGAGATCCAACAGCAAGAAACAGTGTTGTCTGAGACAGTCCCCATTCCAATTGCAAGGGGACCCACATGAAGGCCAAACTGTACATCTGTAACAAATGTTAGGGGGGATGGGCTACGTTCAGTCCCTGCATGCCCTTTGGTTGGTGGACCAGTCTCTATGAGGTCCTTGGACGCATGTTAGTTGACTCTATAGGTCTTCTTGTGCTGTCCTTGACCCTCCTGACTCACTCAATTCTATTCCCCACTCTTCCACAAGACTCCCCAAGGTCTGCTTGATGTGTGGCTGTGAGTTTCTGTGTCTTTTCCATATGGTGTTCAGTGAACCTTTTCAGGAGACAGTTATGCTAATTGTCTGCAAATATAGCAGAGTATCATTAATTTTCAGGGGTTGGCTCTCTCTCATGGGATGGGTCTCAAGTGGGGCCAGTCATTGTTTCCCACTCTGTTCCATCTTCGTCACTGTATATTTTGTAGGCAGGACAATTTTTGGCTTAAAAGTTTTGTGAGATAATTGATGTCCCCCTCCTTCCACTGGAAGTCCTACCTTGCTACAGGAGGTGGCCATATCAGTCTCTATATCCCCCATTAGTAGCAATCTCAGGTAGAGCCACCCCCATAGACTCTCCACATCATCCCTTGTCTTGGGACTTCATTTGTTCACAGAGATGTCCCCCACTAATATCCATCTCTCACCCATCCCCCTTCCTCCATATCTGATCACCATCCCCATATCCCTCTTTAGTTCCCAATTTTCTGAAAAACCACCATATTGTACATCCAATATGGTTGTACAAGTTTTCATGCCCACTAGAAATGATGGAAAGTTCCCCTTGTTCCACATCACTAGTGTTTTTCATCTTAGACATTCTGATAAGTTTAAGATGAAATTTTGTTTTGGTTTGCGTCAATTGTTTTCCTGATAGGTAAGGACACTGAACATTTCTTTAAGGACTTTTTGGCCATTCCAGATTCCTTTGTTGAGGATTCTCTGTTTAGCTCTTTACCTCATGTTTTAATTACGTTATTTGGTTTGTTGATGTCTAATTTCTTGAGTTCTTTATATATTCCTGATACTACCTCTATTTTATGTAGGGTTGTTGAAAATCTTTTCCCATTCTGTAAGCTTTTGTTTTGTTCTATTGATGGTATCCTTAGCCTTGAAAAAGCTTTTCAGATTCATGACATCCCATTTAATTTTATTAATCATAGTTACAAAATTATTAGTGTTCTGATAGTAATGTTGTCTCTTATATCAATGATTTCAAGGTTATTTCTCACTTTTTTATTCTAGAAAAGTTAGAGTTTTGTTTCATGTTGTGGTCTTTGATACACTTGGACTTAAGTATTTTGCATGGTGGATATGGGTCTACTTGCATTCTTCTACCTACCGATATTCAATTGAACCAGGACCATTTGCTGAGATACTTTCATTTTTAGTATTGTATAGTTTTGGTTTCTTTGTCAGATATTAAGTGAGTGAGTTTATTTCTGGTGTTTTTATTTTATTCCATTGATCACACTGTTTCTATGTTAATAATACCACAAAGTTTTTTTTATCACTATTATTCTGGAGTACAGTTTGAAGTCAGGCATGTTGATACCTTCAGAAGTTCTTTTATTGTACTAGATTGTTTTAGCTAACCTGAGATTTTTGGTTTTTGAAGTGGAGAATTGCTCTTTCAAGGTCTGTAAAGAATTGTGTAGGAATTTTAATGGGAATTTCATTGGATCTGTAGATGGTCATTTTTACTATGTTAATTCTACTGATCTATGAGCTTGAGAGATATTTACATCTTCTGATATCTTCCTCAAGTTCTTTTTTCAGAGCTGAAAGTTCATGTCATATAAGTCTTTTTTATTTACTTGGTTAGAGATGCAAAAAGATATGTAATAAAGTTTGTGGCTATTATAAAGGAAATTGTTTCCATAATTTCTTTCTCAGCCCATATATTGTTTATGTAAAGGAGGGATACTGATTTGTCTAAGTTGATTTTCTACCTAACTACTTTGATGAAGGTATTTATCAGTTGTGGGCGTTCTCTGATAGAATTTTTGGGGTCATTTACATGTACTATAATATCTGTGAATAGTGACACTTTGACTTCTCTCTCAATATTTATTCATTTATCTCTTCTAGTTGTTCTAGTTAGAATTTAAAATACTATGTTGAATAGATTTGTAGAGAGTCGAGTCCTTGTCTTGTCCCTGAGATTGCTTTAAGTTTCTCCCTAATTAATTTAATGTTGGGTTCTGTATATTGCTTTTATGTTTAAGTATGTCTCTTGTATCCCTGATCTCTCCAACACTTTTAATATGAAGTGGTTTTGGATTTTATAAAAGGATTTTTCAGTATATCGTGGGATGATTATTTTTTTTCTTTCAGTTTGTTTCCACAGTAGATCAGGTTGATAGATTTTCATATATTGAGCCATCCCTGCATCCCTGGGGAAAAGCCTACTTGTTCATGGAAGTTGATTTATTTGTTATGTGTTCTTGGTTCAGTTTGTGACTATTTTATTGAGTGTTTTTGCTTCAATGTTCATAAGGGAAATTGGTCTGAAGTTCTCTTTCTTTGTTGAGACTTTGTGTGATTTAGGTATTGGCATAACTGTAGCTTCATAGAATGAGTTTGATAGTGTTCCTTCTGTTTCTATCTTGTGGGATAGTTTGAGGAGTATTGGTATTAGCTACTTTTTGAAAGTCTGGTAGAATTCTGTGTTAAAATCATCTGGTTAGCGTCACGCCAAGATACTTAATATGGTTTGTGGCTATCGTAAAGGGTATTTCTGTACTACAGAGCAATAGTGTTAAAAACTGCATGGTATTGGTACAGTAACAGACATGTAGATCAATGGAACAGAATTGAAGACCCAGAAATGAATCCACACTCCTATGGTCACTTGATCTTTGACAAAGGAGCTAAAACCATCCAGTGGAAAAAAGATAGCCTTTTCAACAAATGGTGCTGGCTCAGCTGGAGGTCAACATGCAGAAGAATGCAAATTGACCCATCCTTATCTCCTTGCACTAAGCTCAATTCTAAGTGGATCAAAGATCTCCACATAAAACCAGACACACTGAAACTAATAGAAGGGAAACTAGGGAAGAACCTTGAACATATGGGCACAGGGGAGAATTTCCTGAACAGAACTCCAATAGCTTATACTCTAAGATCAAGAATAGACAAATGGGACCTCATTAAATTACAAAGTTTTTGCAAGGCAAAAGACACCGTCAAAAAGACAAAGCGGCAACCAACTAACTGGGAAATGATCTTTACCAACCTTACATCCGACAGAGGGCTAATATCCAAGATATACAAAGAACTCAAGAAGTTAAACTCCAGAGAGGCAAGTAACCCTATTAAAAAATGGGGTACAGAGCTCCACAAAGAGTTCTCACCTGAAGAATATCTAATGGCTGAGAAGCACCTAAAGAGATGTTCATCATCCTTAGTCATTAGGGAAATGCAAATCAAAACAACCCTGAGATTCCATCTCACACCAGTCAGGATGGCTAAGATCAAAAACACAGGAGACAGCAGTTGTTGGCGAGGATGTGGAGAAAGAGGAACACTCCTCCACTGCTGGTGGAATTGCAGGCTGGTACAACCACTCTGGAAAGCAGTCTGGCGGCTCCTCAGAAAACTGGGCATGACACTTCCGGAGGATCCGGCTATACCACTCCTGGGCATATACCCAGAGACTTTACCTGCATGCAATAAGGACACATGCTCCACTATATTCATAGCAGCCTTATTTATAATAGCCAGAAGCTGGAAAGAACCCAGATGTCCCTCAACGGAGGAATGGATTCAGAAGATGTGGTATATTTACACAATGGAATACTACTCTGCAATTAAAAACAATGAATTCACGAAATTCCTAGGCAAATGGTCAGAACTTGAAAATATCATCCTTAGTGAGGTAACCCAATCACAAAAGATCACACATGGTATGAAGTCACTGATAAGGGGATATTGACCCAGAATCTCAGAATACCCTAGACACAATCAGCATATCAATAGATTTCTAAAAAGATGGAAGGAGAGACCCCTGGTCCTGGAAAGACTGGATGTAGGGGAACGCCAGGACAGAGTAATGAGAGGGGGTTGAACGGAGAAAAGAGGGAGGGAAGGGGGCTTATGGGACTTTCGGGGAGGGAGGAAACGGGAAAGGGGAAGTGATTTGGAATGTAAATTAAAAAAATAAAATTAAATTAAATTAAAAAAAAAATCATCTGGGCTTAGGATTTTTTTGTTGTTGTTATTTTATTTGTTTCTTTGGTTAGTTGATTTTGGTTAGGAGACATTTAATGACTGCTTCTATCTCAGATCAGCAATTATTTCATTAGGAAGACATAATAAGCAATGAAAGAAAGTGTTTCATCACATCACACTTCACTGCAGTGTACAGTGTCAGCAACAAACAGTGCTGAGCTTAGTGAAAACACATCATAAAGCTTCACTGACTTGTTCAAGTTCTTGTTATTAATGAATTACTATTTTATACCAGTATCAGTGAGTCCATTTTCTATGTTTATTCTGGTATAAGTCTTCCCACATTTACTGTGAAATAAATAGTGATTTCAATGGTAAATAACCTGTAGAATAATAAGAACCAGGCATGGATATGGCTCTGTCCCATACATATGCCTTTGTCCAGAGATACTTTTATTTCAGTAATTTTTTACTTAAAGTAAGAAATGGGGGGGGGTATGGGAAGACATTTAGGTATTTAGCAGCATTTGCTCATCTTGCAGAGGGCTCAAGTTTCATTCCCTTTGTCCACACAGCAGCTCACAACTGTCTATATCAGTAGTTCCAGGGCATCTTAACACTCTTATCTGACATCCTTCTCTGACCTCCACAGATGTACAAGCAGTACATGTCATATATGCAAGCAAGTCACTCATATACATAAAATTAAATAAACTCAAAATAAATTCTTAAATCAAGAAATGGATATCATTATACTTTATGTCATTCATTTTATTTGTGCTTAGCATTTATACATAAATTTAATTAAGAATTCTGGTCATCAACTAACTTTTAATATAGTTTCTGGTATTCTCAATAGATTTAGAGGATTTAGCTATTTTGGAGGTAAATTTGGCCATTAAAATACTCAAATTACAGAGTAGGTCTCTACCAACAGCAGGTACAGCTGTGTAACTGTTATTATATTTTTGTCTGGAAACTATTAATTTTGATATTCCTGAAGTCTTGAAAGGGCTCTTTAAATACCATGAACCATGACATGGTGGATTAATTTCTCAGCATTTCTGGGTGATTTCTGTGGCCATGCTCTAGTCTCAGAAAGGGTGGTAATCCCATGCATACCACTGGTGTAGTGGCTGAGAAGGCAAGTTCTGGGATCCAAGCTCCAAGCGAAGGCTGCAGCTAATGGCAGAGCACTTTTTCTTTTGGCTTTGTATGGAGCCAAGTGCTCTGTGGTTGTGGGTTTCTCATGCTGAGACTACACAGAAAGGAGAAACTCCTGCGCTGGAGGTAATCATCACTTGCTGCTTGTAGTTGTCAAGTGATCGATAGCAGCATTGTCATGAACATCTCTTTTGAGAGAGCAGTTTTCACCAATGTACAAACACTCTGCCTCTTAGAATCAGCATGGTACAGAAAAAGCTTGTTTGTCGAGCAAGTATTTAAAGGGGTGTGTGTGTGTGTGTGTGTGTGTGTGTGTGTGTGTGTGTGTGTGTGTGTGTGTTTTCCTCATTTATTCTGTCTTTCTGTTTTCTGCAAATGGTGCTTGGCTTTTCCATTCTGTTTATTTATGATGATTATTCTCCGGGAATTCAAATACAATGCATTTCCCTGTTAAGATCTGTTGCATGACTTCTGAAGCCCGAGAATCAAAAAACATTGAATTTTGTGTTTAAAATGTCTGCATAGCAAACACAAATGGTTGATATTTGAAAACGCTCAAATATCAATAACTGCATTTTTTATTTTGTGGTTATACATTCTATATTCTCGTGGTATTTTAGAGTAGTTTTTCTTTTTTCAATGTTTGAGTAATTTCTCTTGACTAAAGGAATAATTTTCCCACTCATTTTTACCTAGGATAATTTATCTGGCAGAAGGGAATTTGTCTTAAATTGTGATTTAGAGCTCTAAAGGCTGAAACATGAAACTGCAGGTTAAAAGGCAAACCCAACTGACTATTGTTCTCAAAAGATTTTTCTGTGTGAAGTTGTGGGGAAAAAGATAGAAAGCTCTCCCTGAAACAAAATTAACACTGGTAATTTGCTCTCTTAATATCATAATGGCAAGATGAATGCACTCTTAGACTGGCAGGTGAAGCGCTCCAGACAGCCTTTTATAAGGATGTAAATGTTTCCCCTCCTTGGTCCTCACAGGGCAGAAAGTAAGGGTTATCTAAGTGGATATCAGAAATGGTATCTAACTACTCTTTTATTAACTTATGCTGTGTACATAAAATACCATAAATATCTCAGAAAACTTCTAGACAAGTTGGATACAGATATGAAACAAGTATAATAATAAGCAAACACTGGGGGCAGGGGAAATAGATTATTAGTTTCTCCTGGCTTTTTACTTAGACTCTTGTTTATTTCTCCAAACTCAGCCAATTAACACATTTTCCCAAAGTAAGAAATACCCTTGTTTTATTAACCTATGTGTTTCTAAGTGAATGGTTACCATTTTAATATTAGGCAAATTCTATACAATAAACCATATGTACAGTTCTTTTGTAGTCTAGGCTGTGAGAGGCTAGGTAAATGTTCTAACCTGGTGTCATCCCCTCCCTCTCTGCTGAAGATTTTAGAAATTGCTCTATAGATATTGGTGGACTTTTGATGATGTTGTTGTTGTTATTATAGATTTTTAAAAATAAAATTTCAGCAGCTGAAAATTCAATTTTGTGTTTTAAGTGACTTTTTAATGTTTTGTAATTTTCTGCTATGTAGCATTTACTTAGTGCCCCCGACAGATTGTCCAGAGAATTATCTTTTTATTCACTGCTCTTGATGATGTCTGGAGAGTCTTACCACAATGGTCAATTCTAACAATAACTAAATAGATGCTTTGGTAGCTCAATATAAACCAATGTTTCTTCTCATAAATTTTCAGTGTGGAACAAATAAATACTTGGCTATAAAATTGCACTTATGAATATCATGAGTTTTATTTTCTTCTTATCTTGGCATTTTTGAGTTTTAAATAACAATTAATGTGATATATGGTAGAATCATTGTTTTAAACTATCTTTATACTCATATTTTTGACCTCCTACCTTATATAAATGCATCAAATAATCCTGAAGTAAGCTATTTCATTTCCATCTACCATAGTGTTATGTTTTTCAACTGACCCAGTTGAGCACTTTCAAATACAAATGCTTGCCTCAGTGATTTAAAAATGTGTTATGGAGCCAGGCAGTGGTGGCGCGCACCTTTAATCCCAGCACTTGGGAGGCAGATGCAGGCAGATTTGTGAGTTCAAGGCCAGCCTGATCTACAGAGTGAGTTCCAGGACAGTCAGGGTTACACAGAGAAACCCTGTATCAAAAAAAAAAAAATGGAAGCATTATTTTTTTTCATGAACATGAATTTGAAACTAAGAATCTCTTTCTAATAGTTCCTGAAGGGTTTTTCCCTTCATTCATTTCACATTACTTATACTTTGTATTTATTGGGTACATATTCTAATCAGGTACAATACTAAAAAATAATTTTTTTTTTACTAAATCTTGACATCTCTTTGAAGTAGATGAAACCATCCCTGCTTTGCATAGGAACATCAGATTACGTAATGCCTTCACAGCAGAGAGGTACTTAATCCCATGCTTCCTAACTTTAAATCTCATCCTATGACAGAATCTTCTTATGCATTGTACTGATAATCTGATATATGTAAAAATCCTGTTGTGTGTAAAAAGGATTTTTCTCTTAAAGCTACATAAGAATGTAGTTCCACATTGTAGCAATTAAAAAACACCCATTAACAACTCTCTAGAACAAATATTGCATGTATGCGAGTAAGTGATAGGAAATACATGGGCACTAAACCACTAAAGTGCTCATGGGCAGACATTCCTAATCAATTAGCAGATTGTTTCTTAGTAAGCCTAGATATTCCCCAAGACTTCTTTTTTTTTTATTTTTTGTTTAGTGTCCATCTAAGATCTCATAGTGTCCCACAAGATCTCATAAAATTTATAAGGCAAGACAAAGGTGTTCCTGTTTTGTTTGCTGCCAAATTCCTAGCATCTCTTTATTACACCTTACAAAGTGAGCATTCAAATATTGACTAAATAAATGCAGTTGGTCTTGAGAAATAAGCTGTAGAAGAATAAGCAGTGATAATCAATGCTTATAAAGAATTTGTGATATACTAGGCAACATTCTAAGTGGTTAATATATAGCATGCCATTTACAATATGAAAACACAAGAAGTGTGTCTCATTACTATCACAATTATGCTATCAGTATCATTATCTCCATTCTGCAGTGAGGCTGCAAGGTATCAGGAAACTCAAGCAGTCTGGTTTGAAGTCTATTAGTTTCTATGCTGTGCTGCCTCTATTGGGGTATGGTATATTTTGTACCGTGCTTATTAAAAGCACACAAATTTATATCATGGAAACATGCAGCAGTATTATATAAAGACTTAAGATGCATTGTTAAGGGATGGTAACATAGAGAGTAAAATGCAATATTTTATGAACTTTAGAAACGTTAGTGTTTAAACCTTAGTTGGTTTTTTTTGTTTATTTAAAAAAAACTTAGTTGTTATGTAATTATTATGCAGTGATTAAGGTATACTCTGTATCAGTAGGACAATGTTCTCTTTGATATGAGCCTTTGTTTAATATTCTCAGGAGTATAAAATTGTTATTGAAGTAAAGAATAAATGACTAGAGAAGCTGCTCTACTATCCAGAAAGAGATCTGAATGTCAAGACCATGTTGTCAAAATATTAAGAGCCAGTTTTCCACAGAATGCAGAACAACTGTAGAAGTTCTTAATTAGAAGGGTGGTTGCTGTCATCAATGAGGAGACCAGTATAGCTGGAGAGAGCAAAATGGGATGCATCAGTTTGTAAAATATTGACTATGGGAAAACAAATATAAAGGGATATTGGTCCAATTGGTGATGCTTATTATAATCTAGAAAAAGTAGTACTATTATTCTTGTTTAAGCCATTAATGGTGTAATCAAAACATTGTTTAAGGAATCCTAAGTATTTTAAATAGATACGAGTGAAAGATTAAAAGGGCATTTGAATATAGAGGCTAAGTTTCATGATTGAAATTGTGTATTTAAACATCTTCATAAAATTGAAATGGAAACTGTTGTGATAAAATGAAGTTATCCTGAAAGTAAGTGTATGTTTTCAAGATCATTGGGCTAAATACGATCCCAAATAGGATAAAATAATATGCAAAGGAGACTGAGACCACACATAGTGAAATATGAACATAGCCGCGAGGAGGAGCAATATCCTTGAAGCGGAGTGAGGCATGAGCTCAAGAAGAAAGAAGACATTCACTCTGACACAAACTGCAGTGTAGGTAGAGAGGAAGACCATTTAGTGTATCAAAGAGAAGCTTATTGACGATTTGAAGAGAAGATGAACAGTGGTGAGAATGCTTGATTGATTTGAAAAGGTTAAGGAGAGAAAAAAAAGAGAAAAGAGGAGAGCAATTATATATATATATATATATATATATATATTCAGAAATATACACAAACACACATACACATACACAAACACGCACATGTGTATGTGTTCAATTTTTTACCTATTTATTTCATTATAGGAACAAAGGAATTCCAAGGAGCAAAAACTAAATTTCTCAATATACAAGATCTCTAATATAGATAGTAGCTTCGAAATTCATTTTAGGGGCTGGTTAGATGGCTCAGCACTGACTGCTCTTCCAGAGGTCCTGAGTTCAATTCCCAGCTACCACGTGCTGGCTCACGGCCATCTGTAACGGGATCTGATGCCCTCTTTTGGTGTGTCTGAAGACTGCAACAGTGCACTCACATAAAATAAATCTTAAAAAATAAATTTAAAAAATTCATTTTAGTTAAAAATAATTTTCAATGCTGAATACATTTATAATTACTATTTTTAGTACTAATTGAAATCTTTCAATAGTAATCTATTTTATTGCTTATGTAAGTAATAAATTGTAGTAGTCCTTACAAACTTTGGACATTGGGTGCTTCTGAATCACTAAATTTTGATTTCATCCATACTGTTTCTTTAACTGACATAATATGTTCATGTTGCTACAAAATATATTAATTTGGTTAAAATCAAAAGTTGTTGTATCATTTTTAGAACACATTCCAGATTAGTCAATTGAGCCTAAGTTTATAATCTCAGAGATAATATAAAAGACTGCCTCCATCAAAATTTAATTCCATTTATAAAATATATTCTATATATATTTTTCTTTGTTGCAGGAAAGACAGTCAACAGCTAAAAAGGAAAAGAGCAGCTCCCAGCAGTCAAATAAAGTGACAGACAAGAACAAAATGCAAAGAGCTAACTCGGTTACTATGGATGGACAAGGTTTGCAGGTAATGGTTTCAAAAGTCCATATTATAGTAGCATTCATGTTTGTTACTTTCATACTCTGAGAAGCACATATGTTCAGTTATCAACACATTCTCTCATCATTTATATATTATTTTAGTAGACTTTTTCAGAAAGATCATTATTAATTTATCAAAATATCAGTCTTATACTTGATTGACAGAATGACATTCTGGATAGATTAATGATTTACAACATTATCTACATTTAAAATAAAATTGGCAAAAAACTAATGTGAATCTGAAAGTTAAAACTAATATTTAACTTTATTATTTACACATATGCTAGAAACATCTATTATCTGCCTCTATCCAGTTATACTCACATATTCAAACACACACATATACATGCATACGTTCACTCACATACATGCACAAACTTTGCATGGGACTAACTTTGAGGAGTTAATTTAATTGTGAACATATACCTTTAAGGAAAAATGTTATCTGTGTAAATATTTTTTAAAATAACAAAATGAGGTATTCAACAATATATCAGTATTTTTATGTTTTAAATTAAACTCAAATATCATACATAATTATAATTTAGACAAAGAGAAGTGGCTGACATTTTTTATAAACCTATGAATCATCACTTTGACTTCTGATATGAAACATATTCTTTCCACCTATATTATAAAATGTTTTATAAGATGAATATATTTAACTAATTTGCTGATGTTATAAAAATGAGGATTTTCTAAGGTAAACATCATTTTAAGGTTTAGAAATTAAATCAAGGTTAGGGTTAGGGTTAGGGTTAGTGTTAGGGTTAGAGTTAGGGTTAGGGTTAGGGTTAGGGTTAGATTTAGGGTTACTAACCCTAGAATTACTTCATTCTTTAATGATTTTAATTGTATTGTTCTTTGAACTGTATTTTTTTTCTTAATGCATTTAAAGTTCCAGGCTTTGCACTGACTGCTTATCACATGGATGATTGCAGAATACAGTTGTATACAACACTTGGCATTCTAATAAATATTAATTTTAATCATATTTACTTAATGTTCTTATCTTTAATAATTATTAAATTATTTGTGATACTATGTATCACATACTTCATATCCCATAATCAGTAGCATAGCTCAGCATAAACAGAATATGCCTAATAATTGCTTAATTAGAATTTTGAAAAGTTCACTGAAACTTAAATAATTATTGCTTACCAATTGATAATGAGGTAATTTTTATAATCTAATTAAATATACTACAAATAGAAAATATTTTATTATATAAAATTATAAATATATATATAATTCAATCATGAAAGAATATGTCTCATTGTTGTTTTTGGAAATCATATCCATGTATTTAATAATCTCATATATGATTCATATCAATTTTGATATCTGTGTACAATTTGATAGCAAAAACTTTACTATGTGATCTTATCTACTTAGTCCAAGACAATCAACATTGAAATTTGATATAAAATTATAAACACTGATTAGTTTTACATTGTTAATAATTCTGGGTTACTACCTAAAAGCACAATTTGTAAATTTAAGTGCATTTAACATGTGCTTAAGTGCATATTCCTTACCATGAAAAAGGAAGCTTGGAATATTTGCAAATGATTCAGATAAAACAAGCATTTTGACACTATTTTATATATATTTGGCATAGTTTGTATTAGAGTGATAATTCTCTCAACATGAACTCAGTGTCATTATAAATATTATTACCATTTTTAAAACTATTGTTTTGATGATCAGAATTCAGAAAATACTCCTTATATCTGACATTTGCCAAGGTAGACCCACAGTCTGACTAAGGAATGCCCTGGTTTAGGCTATATGTTTTACTCCTACAGTATCTTGTACCTTTCTCAACAAATCTAAATATGTATGTAAGGTTAGCATTTGTAAATACTGTGCTCACTCATGCATCGTTGTGTTGTTTGAGGGTCTGAGACAAAATAACTTATTCACTAGAAAAATAATATCTGTGCTCTCTATTTCCCAAGCTTTAAATAGTCAAATTTGATGTTTCTCAGTATAAAGCAAGCACTAAATGGTGCATACAGAGTATCATAAAGGTTTTATAGTTATGTAGTAATATAAGTTTTATTTAAATATTTATTTGAGAAGATGCTGAAGTACTTATTCCTCTATGGATAAGGATAGACATGTTAAATGCACATGATCAACAATAATAACTTCATAGAAATGCTGGTATATGAAATTATCAGCTAAAAGTGTTAGTTGGGAAATGAAGATATGAATTCAGACAAAACAGTGTTAAGTAAATAGAGACGTAATTGTTAAGAATTTGGAGTTTAATTGTGTATCATCCTGTACATAAGTGTGTTTCATCTTGGATGTGGGACCTCACATAGTTTTGATCAGAATGAAAAATGGGAAAAATCCCTGAACAATTATTTTATTTCCAAATAGAAAATATTTTATGGTTGTTTATTACTTTTGAAACAGTAAAATCATTGTTTCTTGAATTAATGTAAAAATATATGCCAAGAAATTAATTATCTGTGAGCTTTATAAAATGTATGTCCTGGAAAAGCATTAAGTTGCAGCCCAGTTTGCATATAACTCATTGACAGGAGAGGTCTACACTGCTATAAGAAGATTAATCATAGTTAGGCACATTCATCTTCTTCCTTTCCAACTAACCAGTATAATGATCAGGATTATTATTTCTAATTAGAGGAAGTAATAGATCATGCATAACCCTAGGATGAATCTCACTAATTAACCCAAGTCCTAGGGGACTTCAAATAGCAGTGGTTTGGCACTCTGTCTTTGTCATTGCTCACACCATAGGTTTACACTTCAAACATAATATCAAATGCAATGGAAATGTCAGTTTTTAACATATGGGAACTCTAATGATAATAATGATGATCCTATGTGTGAGCAAATAAGGAAAAAACAATAATCAGATTAACTTATTGAGATATTTACCTTCATCCTAACTATTATAGACAATTTCATAGTAAAAACATCACCAGATGATGAAAAAATAGTTTGTATTCAAATCTATGACAAAGGGGAGCTTAATTCTTAATATCTTAATTCAAACTGATGTATTTTTTCACACAATTCATTTATCCTTATGTCTTTCTGACTTTATGTTTTGTAATCATCATGAATGAATTACTGTGACAACAGTCTAGTATCTATGCCAGTGAGTTTGTTTCTTTAGTTAGTGTGTATAAAGCCCTAATCTCATTAGCGCTTTTTAAATCAATTTTTATAGTCATTCTAACCCCTATGTATAGGCTGTTATTGGTTTACTGGTTTTAAGAGCTACAACTTTTCATCTTGATGGTGGTAGCACATGTCTTTAATCCCTGCACTTGGAATGCAGAGAAAGACAGATCTCTGAGTTTGATAACAGCCTTGTCTACAGAGTGAGTTTCAGGGAAATCAGTGCTACACAGAAAGAAATCTGCCTCAAAACAAAAACAAGCAAATAAGACAATACAGCAACAACAATAAAAAAGCAAAATGAGCTACAAGTAAAACAACTAACTACAACTTTTCAACTGAATTTACCTCTCTATACAAATATTGTGTTAGGTGCTAATAATATACAATACACAAAGCCGAGTAAGGCAAATATCAGGGCCAAAATTTGGAGTCACATATAATTAAGGAAGATAGGCCAGAAGGACATATATGGATAACTAATTCAAATCAAAGATATCATTAGCTATTTGGGTTTATGAGACATAGACAACTCTAAGCACTGTCCAGATTATGTTTCCTAAGCTTTCAGAACAAGTACCTTGTGCCTAGAGTGAAAATCAACACAGAAAACTATAGAGTACTGTAGAGAAGTAAATAGTAATAGATGATTCAAGTCTTGGAAAGCTTTGATGAGCACTTTTAGTTTTGATGTGAGTGTAATAAAGAAACACTTTGGAAAAGGTTATACAGAAAAAAACTATATCACTCAGTGTATTTTAAAAGGCTCACTCTTGTTAAAATTAGTTTATTAGAGAATTAGTTAAACATTGCATAACTACCATAAACAACTAAAGGTTATAGTATCAAAGACTCAGCATAGAGTTTTGTAGGTAGAGAAATGTTTTGAGAATAGAATCTAACTAGACAATGATGATTACATGGATAGTTTGGGTGAAACTGTTGGGTCTGTAACAGCAAAGTTGACATCAACTGAGATGCTGAGGGCTTTGGGTGATTGTAGTTTGAGAAGAAATTTAATGCCAAAGAATATAGCACAAGTAGTCAGACTGATATGCAAATCTTTAATTCATGAGAAAAATGATTATGAATTTGAGGTAAAACACATCCTGATGGTACCAAGAAACGTCAAATAAGATGAGATTACTGAAATCATGAGCCTGTGTAGGGAGGGGTTGACCTGGACCCACAACCAGTTTAACTCAAGCGCCATATTCTAAATTTCCTCCACTAGACTTTCAATGATGAAATTTATGCAGCATGGAGGAGAACCCAATATTAACAATGTCTTTCTATTAATAATGCTTCAGTACTTTGAGGAAATATAGGGTGCCTCAGAGACATTTCTTTTTTTTTTTAATTTAATTTTATTTTATTTTTTTAATTTACATTCCAAATCACTTCCCCTTTCCCGTTTCCTCCCTCCCCAAAAGTCCCATAAGCCCCCTTCCCTCCCTCTTTTCTCCGTTCAACCCCCTCTCATTACTCTGTCCTGGCGTTCCCCTACATCCAGTCTTTCCAGGACCAGGGGTCTCTCCTTCCATCTTTTTAGAAATCTATTGATAGGCTGATTGTGTCTAGGGTATTCTGAGACATTTCAAGCAAAAAGATTGAGTAATGGGAGACTGGGAGAATATCCCAAGATGGTTTTCATTTCCATTACATACTGTTCTATTCTACAGTGATCTCACATGTCATATGAATATGTGCCTTTAAGTGTGCATCATTTTAGGCTGAAAGAATTATTTATGATGATTATTTCTTTTGCTATTTCACCTCAATAAAATGTACAAAAGTACTTACGCATGCAGTACATATGTTTTTGATGTCATACTTTTTGACTTCATTTCAAAATGGTTTTATAATGATGATTTTTAACTCTAATTGAGCTTAAGACTCACTGAACTTAAAAGAAGTTATTTCTGGTACTGAAACACTAGACAACTACACATTGATGGATCTTGAAGGAGAACCCCCAACCCCAACTTACTAAACCAGCATAATTCCTAATAATAATCTAAGCACTGTTCTTATACATGCAAATATTTGTAGTCCTCACAAATCACCCACGTGAGGCAAACTTCTTTTGAAATAGGCAGTGCAGAAAAATACATCCAATACAAAACTCATGGCCTCATGATGGATATATTTACAAAACACTACCACACCTCAGGTTCAGAGAACATTGCTGAAGAGGGGGTAAAAAGATTTGAAAAGGAAGATGATCAAGGGGTTTGTGTTGTAAGATTTTGCTGCTTCCTAATGTCAAAAGCTACCCCCGTACTTCTCACCAACATGTCAGCATAAATATGAGTTGAAGAAGCACAACAGCAACAGGCATGCCAAAGTGGATGGCAGAAAGCTTATAAAGCCTCAACTCTACACAAAGAACTTCAGGCACCTAAAGAGTACAGAGAGTGGGAGAAATAGTCTTCCTTAGGAAAGAGCACACCAACTGGCTATCCAATACAAATGGTCAGACTGGAAAATAAACATACGTGAAACATTCAACAGACTGAGTAGTTTATATTTAAAAATAAATATGTGTTCACATATACAACTATGCTGATAATATCAGTTAATAAAAAGAAGGTATGAATTTAAAAGAAGCACATGACAGGGTTTAAAGGAAGAAAGGGGAAGGGGAAATATGTAATTATAACTCTTTCATATTCCTTTATCTGAGATAATTTAAGTTATAAAGCAGAAGATTGATATTGAGTATGCACATAATCTTAATTGACAATGGCATAATATAAGAAAATCAGAATATCTTTCAAAGTTTTGTCACCGTTTTTTAATTGCTTTTTCTGAAGGAGTATATATAATTATATGTTTGACAAACAATGAAGTATTTCACTCTGCCTGATTCCATATGAAACCCCATTGGTCTTATTTTTCATCCACATCCACCACATTTAGGTTTTACAGCATGTAAGAGAATGAAAAACAAGGCAGTAACAGTCTAGATTACCATTAGTATTTTTGTCTCACTTAAACAGAGTGGTGAGGTAAGGTGTAGGAACAGCTCCACATTTCATCAGGAATAGTGCTCATTCTGTGGTATCTTCAAAGCCACCTTGAGCTCCTCCTAATTTATGTGGTCCGTGCTGGATAGGAAGAACAGGGATAGACACTCTTCTTCCTTTAGAGAGCACATCCAACTATTCTGTATTTGGGTCAGGCTATTTGAAAACAAAATGCCACAGGACAGCTTTGGCTTATACTCGGGACCGTTTTTTTGTATCACAGAGATGGAGGTAGAGATGCCCATGAGCATGACCAGAAGACCTTGTTGATTATGAGCTCCCTTCTTTAGGCAGCAATCATCTTACTGTGTACTTAACATGTCTTTTCTGTTGCTGAAATGAGGAGGAAATCATAGCAATTGTCAGTACACTTCACCAGATGAGACATAGCATGCTTTTCTACTTATTATTTATTCTCTTACCTGAAAAGACATATTGGAAGCTCAACATCTTAAACACTCATCTATATTTGTACACATATGCATATGCATACATTCATGTTCTACAAGCATCAAAAGCCACTGAGATGAAAATACAATAGGAAAGATCTCTAAACTCTATTGTCCCTTTTTTTTCTCTTTTCAGACCAAAAGCATTTCAACTTGTCAAACTTGACAAAGACTAGATAGCACTGCAGGTCTCTTTGGCTCTTAAATCTAAGACTTCTGTCTTCTTAGCATCCACATTTACTCAAGCAGCTAGGCCTTCTTTTTATAGAAGCAAAGGTTAACACAGTTTTAAAGGTTTTTCTCTGAGCATAGAAAAATATGCCAGATTTGCCTGGAATAAAATTTCTGCTCTGACAAACATTATGTGCTCCCTTAACACCTGAGCCTCCTAGCTATTGCTTTGTCCTTGACAGTGCTGAATGGAGAGGAAATGTGTATTAACTGAGTTAGTTAGGCATTATCAAAGGAGCAAAGAGCCACAGTAACTGATGACACACACACAAATGCATTTGATATAATATTATTTTATAACCACAGTGATGTAGAGGGAAAGGTGGAACTGACCTTTCTATTTCTGTATTCCCATCTTGGGCATTTGACTTTCTCACATGTAAAACATCATCATTCTAAACTCTTCAGGTTCTCTTGCATTTTTCTAAGTCATTTTATTTATTTCTCCATTCAACTATCCTCAAAATGACACCCTTGTATTATTTAGTGTTATTCTACAGAACACTGCTTATTTAATAATCTAGTCCGTGACATATATATATATATATATATATATATATATATATATATATATATATATAAATTCATAATAGTAGGAAATTTAGAATTCATTTTCAACAATATTTCTTAGAATTTAGATATTTCAATATCTATCTCAGAAAAGGATTTCTAAAGGTTGTATTTTAAATATAACCTAACATAGTGCTTAACCACATAAGAAGTAAAGAAAAACAATCATTATTGTTAAGTGTTTAAATTTTTATGAATTTGCTCAAATACTTTTTCATGAGCTGGGAAGAAAGCTCAGTCAGGAAAGTACTTGCAACAGAAAAATGACAACCTGAGTTCAAGTCCCCAATAGCCATCTAGAAAAAACAAAACCAAAGAGTAAACATGGAGGGACCCATGGCTCCAGATGTATATGCAGCAGAGGATGGACTTGTTGGACATCAAAGGGAGAAGAGGCCCTTAGTCCTGAGAAGTCTAGATGACCCTGTATAGGGGAATGCCAGGACAGGGAAATGGGAGTGGGTGGATTGATGAGCAGGGGGAGGGGGGATGGGTTAGGGGAGTTTTGGGGGGAGGGACCAGGAAAGGGGACAACATTGGAAATGTAAATAAAGAATATATCTAATAAAAATGGAAAAAAATCATAAAAAAAGAAAAGTCAAGAGAAGCAGCAGCGCACTACGCTTCCAACAAGGACACATCAGAGACAGGAAGAACCCAGGTTTTTGTTTGTTTGTTTGTTTTACATCCCACCCACTGATCCCCATTCCCCCTCTCACAGAGTCAGGAGCTCCATTCCTCCCCCTCCTCTGAACATATTCCTCCCGACCAGGCTCATGAAACCTCTGCAGGGTTAATGCATCTTCACCCACTGAGGCCAGAAAAAGCAGCCCTATACGGGAACCGATTCCACAGACAGTCAACAGCTTTAGGGACAGCCTCTCCTTCAGCTGTCAGTGGACCCATACGGAGACTGAGCTGCAAATTTGCTATATATGTGCTGGTGGCCTCAGTCCAGCCTGTGTATGCTCTTTTGTTGGTGGTCAAGTCTCTGAGAGCTCCGAAGAGTCCAAGTTAGTTGGCGCTGTTGATCTTCCTGTGGCGTTCTCATCCCCTTCAGGGCCTTCAATCCTTCCCCAACTCTTCCATAAGTGTCTCTAACCCCAGATGTTAACAGTCAACTAACTACAGACACTGAGAAATTTAGTCTCAAACATGTGGTAGTGAAGTGTCTGAAGAAGATATGTAACTCATGTGAAGATATATAACACACACATATATACATAGACATAGATATATACACATATATACAGATATGTACACATACACATATTCACACACATATGCTGATACCTACTTATATAGAAATATGCATACATACATATGCACACATGCACATATACATAACTTATTTTGAGATTCTTATGTCTGAAACCAATGAATAACAATTTAAATTAAGCTTAAAATAAAAACGTGAATAATAAAATAAAATGTACATATGTTATCACATTTATTTTGCATAGGATAAATTTAGGAGTTCCAGCTTTGCAATACAAGTAGTATAAAGGAATTTGTATCTAATTCTAAGATAAAGGTGTTTTTGATGTCTCCTCATTTTAGATTTTGATACGTAAAATGGACAGCTATTTCAAGTCATCAGTACCAAGGTTATAAGAGATGGGCACTTTATTCACATGAGCTGAGCACATTTGTTACAAGAAAGAACAGGAAGTAACTACAGACCCTACAGCTCTCTTGCCCTTAATAAGTTAGAGGAGAATTAGGATAGAAGAACCATTATTTGCTTTATTAGGAAAAGTAGAACAAAGACAGATACAGTTACTGACTTCAGAATTCATTTGGCTACAGTAGAAAAAATGAAGACTATCTCATTCATCCTTCTCATTTAGCCAGTGTGAAGATTTTAACTTTTCTTCCTTGCACAAACTCATTAGATAGACGCCATTTCAGTTAAGATCTGGAGGAAAGAATATTTAAACTGATATCATTAAAACAGACAGCAAGAAAGGGCGCGCTGTAATGAAATGATTGCTTTCAATTGTCACATTAAATATTTAAGGATCGTCTCTATGGGAGAAATAGCACCACATAAAGATTAACTTGCATCTGTTTCTCATCTTAGTATTTAACTGGTCCTACTGATCTCATAATTTTTTGCTAAAATAATTTTAATTTGTGTTCTAAGATGTATTTTAGCATGTCAATATTCTTTGAATAATGATATTCTTACCCAGTATACATTTGATTGAAGATCAATCAGATACAAGATATCTTTACTATCCTACCTAAAACAATAATTACATGTTATCAGTGCACCAGCACAATTCCTGTATTGTTTTTCTTCCTATCTCATTTCTCTATAGTCCAAATTTGTCTGTGCACTTGTGGAGTGACTGTGTACTTATTACTAAATTACAATTCCACCAGGAAGGCATTTTGTCTTCTTGGTCTACCTCAAAATGGAGAGTGATGAAGATAGTTCACATAGTCAGAGATCAGGAGCACTATCCACTCAATTTACACAGGGAGGCCAATAGTCAGTGAACTTCTACTTAGAAAACAGGCACAGCTCACTGCAACTCCTTTTTTTTTTTTTATTTTGATATTTTCTTTTTTTTTTATTTTCTATATTCTTTATTTACATTCCAAATGATTTCCCCTTTCCAGGTTACCCCTGCCCGAAAGTCCCATAAGTCCTCTTCCCTCCCCCTGTTTCCCAGTCAACCCCCTCCTGCCTCTCTGTCCTGGTATTCCCCTACACCACTACACCCAGTCTTTCCAGGACCAGGAGCCTCTCCTCCCTTCTTCTTGGGAAACAATTGGTATGTGAATTGTGTCTTAGGTATTCTGAGCTTCTGGGCTAATATCTACTTAGCAGAGACTGCATACCATGTGTGATCTTTTGTGACTGGGTTACCTCACTAAGGATGATTTTTTCCAGTTCTGACCATTTGCCTAAGAATTTCATGAATTCATTGTTTTTAATTGCTGAGTAGTATTCCATTGTGTAAATATACCACATTTTCTGTATCTATTCCTCCATTGAGGGACATCTGGGTTCTTTCCAGCTTCTGGCTATTATAAATAAGGCTGCTATAAACATAGTGGAGCATGTGTCCTTATTGCACGCCAGGAAGGCCTCTGGGTATATGGCCAGGAGTGGGTCCTTTGGGAGTGTCATACTCAGTTTTCTGAGGAACCGCCAGACTGCTTTCCAGAGTGGTTGTACCAGCTTGCAATCTCACCAAGGGTGGAGGAGTGTTACTCTTTCTCCACATCCTCGCCAACACCTTCTGGTTCCTGAATTTTTGATCTTAGCCATTCTGACTGGTGTGAGGTGAAATCTCAGGGTTGTTTTGATTTGCATTTCCCTAATGACTAAAGATGTTGAACATTTCTTTAGGTGCTTCTCAGCCATTCAATATTCTTCAGGTGAAAATTCTTTGTTTAGCTCTGTACCCCATTTTTAATAGGGTTATTTGGCTCTCTGGAATCTAACTTCTTGAGTTCTTTGTATATTTTGGATATTAGCCCTCTGTCGGATATAGGGTTGGTAAAAATCTTTACAAAAGAAGAAAAAGAAATTCTGAAGCAAGACAGAGTGAATTGAAACCCTAGTTCTGAGAGTGACCCACAAAAGATAGATTTCATAAAGCACATGAAATCAGTTCTGTAAGGGAAACTCTGCAAAACGAAGTTTCTTTATATGCAAGATGTTTTTTGTTTCCCTGAAACTGATTTATTGTTACTAGTTTACAGAATATTCCAAAACTGTAGCTTTTCTTTATTTTTGTTATTGTTGTTTGTTTGTTTTTCTTCTTTTATCTCTTACCTGTTATTATTTGCTATTCTTTTCCTGGGGCCACAGATACACTTTAAAGAAAGGCTCACTTGTGAATGATGAGAGCCAGCAGGTGTTCTCTACATATGTCCCATCCTAATAATTTCTCCATATTTCCTTCTAGATCACTCCTGTTCCTGGCACACATCCGCTTCTAGTTTTTGTCAATCCTAAAAGTGGTGGGAAGCAAGGAGAACGGTATGCTTTTAAAAGTCATGTCCTTTTTTTTTGTATCAAAAAAAGTGAATAGCTAAATTATGTTCATGATGTAAACAGCACTACTTCTCAACCTAGCTACCACCTATGTGGAACAAAATGATGGGAGCCTCTTCTCTTTATATTCAAAAGTTTCATATAATGGCCTTTTAAAATCATTGTAACTATCAGACTTTATGTCTGTGCATTTTCTCTACCCTACCCATAACAGTTAGCCTTTAACAACAAGCTTGACAGATGACACAGTTTCATAAACAATGTTCAGTGGATATTGGTTTTCTAAGTGACCAACAGGTTTGCCCTAGGTGAATCATAGCCATTGCCAAGGAATACAATTTATATGCAACATATAGCAAAGTATATTAAGGTAATTTTCTGCCTACCTTTTATTTCATGATACTGTGAATCTTGGTGAAACACAGAATATCTAATGTGAATAAAAATAAAGCTACGTTGTCAGGAATCTCAGTGCTTATTCTAGTTGATAATATAAAATTTTACTTTTGTTTTAAATTAATGATTATATCATATTATGGAAATACATAAACATGAAAAGCAAACCATTGAAAAGTGTGTTCTAGTACAGACCAGAGACATGAAATCAGCTATACCTGCCTTAATGTTGCTGGGATATTGTTCTTAATCTCATAAGTACAAAGGGGGAAAAGTAAACATTGTGACTGTAGATCAGGATACATTGTTTACAACTAATTAGAAAACTTTTCAACCTAATCATGGAATTTTGAAAGTTAGTTTTTCTACTGTCATTTAACTTGTCAATTACTTTAATTCAATATATCTCAGTTTTTCTTTCAATAAAATATTACAAACTTCTACTTTTCGCAGCATATACTTATGTTTTATTCTGGCAAACTAACAAAATAACTGAAAAATTTAAATTTCTACAATATTTCCTTAGAGAGATCAATTGCCTTGCTCATAAAAATAGAAATTAAATAATAATGCTAAATTTCTTTTTTCAACAAGCTTCATACGTTACATGTACCTTGCTAGTTAAATTTCTTTAGAAATAATAAAAGAAGGAAAATATTAAATATTAATAGGTTGTCTTGTGGTATTTTTAATATATTGTTTAATGTATAATCAGGTAAAAATATCTATCTTCTCAAATGTTCTTATTTATTTGTGGTGAAAAATGAAAACTCTGGGTTTTTTTTTTCTAGCTTAATTATAGGTAAATTATCTCTGGCTACTTAACTAGGCAGCAGCACACCAGGACATTTTGCTTCTATGTCATTGTTCCTTTGTCCCTATTTGTTAACCTTCCCACACCTGTTCCCTCTCTATAATTATTACAGCATTTGATAACTTACAATGTACTCTTACTTTTGAGATCAGCTTGTTTAAAATCCACAAGTGTGATCTTGCTGTACATATCTATTTCTCCATAGCTTATTGCACTTACCATAATGATCTCTAGGTCTATCCATGGGATTACAAAATAACAGGCTTCTGTGATATTCATGGCTAAATGTTTCTCACAGCCAATCTTTACCACATGTACTTTATCTGCTCATAAGTTAGAAGACATGTTGGTTGTCTTCAGTTCTTGGCTGTTGTGAGACATAGTGCCATGAGGTACAGTTCTTTCTTTCACACATTAATTTAGTAATTTAGATATATATCCATTACTGGAAAAAATAGTAGTTTAGTCTTTAAGATTTGGAAGATGTCTATACTCTTTTTCCATAAAAAAACCAAAACCAAAAACAAAAAAATATATCATTCAAATCTATAGCATGTAGGGTATCCAATTTTTCCACATCCTCATCAGTCTTTAATTATTTTAATAATACATGTTTTTACTAAGGTCAAGTGATATCACACTGTGGGTTTCTCTTGCTTTTTCTAAGGATTTGCCACAATGATAGTTTTAATTGTTGTGGTGGTTGTTTGGTTGGTTTTGTTTTGTTTATTATATATCCATCCAATCATTTGTAAGTCTTCTTTTGAGAATGACTATTTAGGTATTTTTTTATTTTAATCAGAATTTTTACAGTTTTTAAATTCTTATCAATACTGATATAATGCTCCTTACAAGTTGCCTGTTTTGCAAATATTTTTTTCCTATTCCATGTATTAGCTGTTTTCCTTGATGTAAAACTTTTAGCCATATTATTATGTTAATAAATGCAAAATATTTAATACTCTTAAGGATAAGATGCTGGAGAAATTTAATATAGAATGAATGAATCTGTGCATAGCATAATGTAATTTGTGAAAAACTCATTAAGAGTATTGTAAGAAGTGTGGGAAGGTTGACAGCATCCTCTCCAAAGTCCAAACTAAGACAAGGATGCCTACATATCACTATTAGATATAGTTCTGAAAATCTATACAGAACGATAATGCAAGAGTAAAAAACAGGAAAACCACATTAGTAAAAGTAAATTCATATCATAGACAACCAAAAGATAGAACCAAAAATATGAGTATTTATAAACAGTCCCAGCAAAAAGGAAGAATATAGGTAACACAAAACATTGGTAATGTTGCTAGATGCCCATAGAAAGTTATGTTAAACAGAAATCAATAAAGCAAGCCCAAATAGCTGTTGTGGTACAAGTCTATGTTCTTATGTTCCTCACTTAAGAGCATGAGGTTAGCCCAGGCTGCATAGTGTGAAATCATTTTTTAAGTTAATCTAGACTTTGTAGTGATTGACTTTCTCAGCAACCAATAATTTATCATAGCTGCAAATGTTTAAGAAAGTTATTAAATCATTTTAAACCCAAAAGACAAAATTTCTATGATGAAATTTGTAAAACCTTGATTAAAGTTCTGTATACAACATAAAACATAGAATGGCTTCCCATATTCATTAGTTGGGACAATCAATGCTTGCACAATATATAAATTATGTAGTTGTACCTATAGACCCAATGTAATCTCAATGAAAATACCTAGGATATTCTTAATAGAATGGGAAAAATCCTAAAATTTACATTATCTCAAATCAAGAAAATAAGAGAAAGAGAGAGAGAGATTCAAGTACAACAAAATATCTAGAGACAAAACCCAGAGGAATTATACATTCTGTATTTGCCTGGGCACACATAACACAATGGAATAGAACAAACAATTTAGAAGTCAATTTCTTCCTGCAGAGTCAGATCTTTGTGCAGAAGTGCAAGGACGTGCATTGCAGAACAGACAGCCTTTCCTATAAGCTGTCATGGGAAAATTCAGCATCCAGATGCAGAAGACTCAAGCCAGCTTATTCATTCTCAGAAGTAATAACCATTAACTCAAAGCAGATCAAAGTCCCAACCACAAAATATGAAATTGCTAAAGGAAAACGTTTCAATATATTAGCATTAGTAAGGGATTTTGGACAAGACTCTCCAAACACAGAAAATGAAAGCAAATAAATGAATATCTTAAAGACAAAATGTAAACTGCTCATAAAGTACTCAACTCCATTTTGAACAGCAAGGATAAAAACTTAATAGAAAAAGTATAGACTATGATTTTAAAGGAGATTACATTTCTCCATTCTTAATCTAAGATAATCTAAACCATTTAGAGTGACCCATAGCTAAATAGCATGCTCCCAATTGTTAGTTAATATGTACTTTATTAAAAGTAAGTCACATAGAAGTACTAGAAGTCATAAGAATGTGGTGAGGACCATGAAGCTTTGGGTGATCTTATGAATACACTGTGTCTTTCTTATTTATAAAGTTGACTTTGACTATTAAAAGTCAAATTAATGGAACTTGAGAGACGGTTTGGTGATGCTAACTGAGAGTGTAGCTACTACAATAGTCTTTACTGGAGACCAAATGTCCTCTTCCAGCCTTCTTCTCTCATTGTCGGCACCATCTAAGTAGGAGAGAATATGTAGTAGTAAGGGAAGAAAGGGACACCTTCCTCATCAACCGAATCAGCTGAGATAGACCTAATAAGCAATGGGAATATTCCTTATACATATGCAAGAGTCATGGGAAATGCTATCTTCTGTACATGATAAAGCTTTTTATTCATAAACTCACAGTAGCTGTGTTTATCTGTAGGGAACCTCCCAAGATCAAGACATCCAAAATTTCCACATTGGTGATGGAGGAACTCATAAGACCTACTCTTAACTGAGTAGCTATGATTAGCTGTTAGATGCTATGCAGGGATCATCATTCTTTTGAGGCTGTGATACTTGTCAGGTTATACATAATTTGGTGTATTGCCCCATGGACATGCAGAAAAGTGCAGTACAAAATGGAGTTAGTGGGTGTGTTGACAATAGGATAAGAGGATCTGATGGAGGAGGTGGAGGCATAGTCCAGAGATCATTGTATTGACCACGAGGGCTGATTAAGCTGATCTAGCTGACTAGGAGGGGTCCTCTGCCCACTTACTACTCCAAGTTCATTCCTTCTGGGGCTGTGCTCAAAGACAAGAGGAAAACCTTACCTGACCAAGGAGAACTGGTCTTTCATGAAGAACATGGAGTAGCTAACTAAGCATCTCCGTTAGAAACTCAAAACAAGCTCTTACAATCACTTAAATTTACTTTTATTGGTCACGGGCAACATATAAATGACAAAGAGAAATGATTAGAAACAGGTATTTGGGTAAGCATGACTATGTTTCATTAAACACCTATGTAAAACTTCCAAAGAATAGACTATTTGTCAAATAAAACAAAAAGATGTGTTGAAAGAGATCTGGTCAAAATATGAACAGTTTCCTGCGAGTGGTTTCTTTACAGTAGGAGTCCATACAGATATTTACTCTTTATTTATTGTTGTTGTTGTTGATTTTTGCATTTTTATGTGATGAATAAATTGCAAAATGGCACAGGATTATATATGCACACAAAGTTACCTGTAACAACCAATGGTGCTCCTACTGGTGGATCCAAAGTCCACTAGCACCATTTACCACTATGCTAAATTACTTAAGATTTAATGATGGGGGTGGGGTCATGTCAACACACATTTTGCAAAACCACATAAAGAAGGTTAATATAGAAATGTTTAAAATACAGTTGCTATGAAAGTTCCAAGAAAGAAATGTATGTGAAAAATGTGAAGTCTCAAAAAAAGCACTCATGTATTGGGTGTGACATAAATAGACATTCTCCAGAGGAATGAAGTAGAAAGTGGATTCGTGAAAGGTCATGGTGTCAGCCAGGAGTATCTCACTGAGGATGTAGTCTAAGAAGAAAGTTCAGAGATAGGCTATAGGTTCACAGTGAAGATGGAAAGTGACAGAGAATGACTCTAAAATCTTTCTTGAGACACTTTATAATAAATTAAGGTAAAAAGAATGGGGAGTTTGCAGATTTAGTGTTGAGGTAATGGATTGATTTCTTAGAAAGCAAAATATTTAAAATTAACCTATTGAAACAATTTAGCAGTTTTGTGAGCTAAAAATGTTTATGTAGAAATATTTACTTTCTTTACTTAGACAAATGTACACTATAATACATATAATCTTACTTCACATATGAGATAATTCTTATCTTTATTAGTTATGTCCAATAACAATATTGATATCTGTGGAGAGTAGCATATATTCATAACTATTAAAAATATTTAAGAATTTTATACTGAAATACATGTAAATATTTATTTAAATTATAATTTCTTAAATAAAATTTATGGAAGACTAGCAGCTGCTGCATTATGGCAATGTAAGCATTATTTCTAATTTCCAACTGTATTAACTTTAAAATGTCTGTCTCCTTTTTTTAGAGGGCCATTAGTTCTTTGAGAAATTATAAATCTCATGTTATTAAGGATGAATTAATAAAATCTTTAAGTACAATACTGTATGCTTGTGATAGTGAAGTATGTAATTTTGGAATTATTGTTTTATGCTAAATTCTCTTCATTCCATATTTATCCCATTTATAGAATTTACAGAAAATTCCAGTATCTCCTAAATCCTCGTCAGGTTTACAGTCTTTCTGGAAATGGACCAATGCCAGGGTGAGTACGTATGAGGATTACATCATTATCACTGGCTGCTTAACAGTTACTAATCAAGTAGCAAGTGTGATGTGTCCAGAAAAGTTATGTAACTTCTTCAGAGATCAGGATGTGAAAAAAACCTGACAATTAAATAAGAGGAGCACATGTTCTTCAAAACAGCTAGCAATACACTTCAGGTTGGGATTTGTTTTATACATTGTAAACACTACTGCACTACTAAACAGGAGAAATATACCCTCACAACACACTCAGACAAAAATACAAATACAAAGGCACACACTCACACTCTAACATGCATACATACACAAGCCCTCAAGAATTCACACACACAAACTCACATACACATATTCACTGACACATATACTTTCACAAACACACACTCACACACATATTCACACACAAAGTCACACACTCATACTCACACACATATTCACACACAAAGTCACACACTCATACTCACACACATATTCACACACATATACACACTGAGAAGAACAAGAAGAAAAGCAACTAAGTCTTCTTAGAACTGCTGTCTTTTGCTTGTTTAATATTAAGTATAAATTTGTTGCAGACTGAAAAAAAACTAATTAACAAAGACTAGAAATCATAATATAATTTTCTCATTTATTATCTGTAGAATTCAATGAATACCACTCTCTTATAACCTTGTTTATTATTAATAGATAAGGCATAGAGGAATAAAATTATATTTTCAACATGAAACATGTACTTTTGATTTCATAAATATAGACTGAACTAAATTATCATTAATTTGGCCTCATTAAGTTATTAATGTCATCTTCTTTCAGTGACCTCTTTTTTCTCTAGCAGCATGGTAGTAAACATTTGACTACATAAAGCAGAGAGAAACTGAATAAGCTTTCATGCACCCTGTTATATCAAAAGAGAGCAAAATAGAGATTACAATAAGTCCTGTTGGTTTTTTCCCAAGAACTAGAAACGAATTACTCAAATAGTTTGTTCTCTTAAAAATGAATATAATTTATACCATGATAATATATGTGAAATCATTTTCAGGGACTTTTCTTTCTTTCTTTCTTTCTTTCTTTTTTTTTTTTTTTTTGAGACAGGGTTTCTCTGTGTAGCCCTCACTGTCCTGGAACTCACTCTGTAGACCAGGCTAGCCTCGAACTCAGAAATCCACCTGCCTCTGCCTCCCAGGTGCTGGGATTAAAGATGTGCACCACCACCGCCTGGCTTGTGAAATCATTTTAATAAAACACAATTAGCATAATTTCCCAGAACTGTAGTTGTCTAGAGTTCTGCTTGTCATCCAGGACAGGTTTGCAAACACTGAGAGGTTTCTTGTTGCCTTTGGTGGTAGGTTTGCTCTAAAATGTATATTACATTGTATTATTTCTTGTGTCCTGTGAATAAAGCAGCAATAAATATAGGTGTGCAAGTTTGTCTCTGGTGGAATATGCAGCTCTTAGGCTTTATGCTCAGGAGTGGAATGCAGACACACTCACACACATATATATGTATACAAAACTCTATATTATTGTAGTTATATACAGTTGTATGGATAGCTTTATATATATATAGAGATAGATAGATAGATAGATAGATAGATAGATAGATACATATATAACTATATATTTAACTATCCATATAAGTATATATTTACCTATATACAATATATTAAATATTATATATTATACACATAATATATTATTTTGTACAATAATAATATATTAACATATATAACACAAAATATATAAGATATATATTATAACATACAAATAATATATAATAACTATATGCATTCAGATGACCTTTTTTCATGTAGACTAGTTTTCTGTGCTTGCATGAAACATGGATTCTTTCCTTTTCTCAATTAAATTTTCACATCATAATGTGTTTATTTAAATGTATCTTCTCATAAATATTAATATACCCATTAAGAACTGTTCAAATTTGTTCTTTGTGATTTCAGTTTATAGTTTTTCTCTTTTTTCTATGTACACATTTAATTTTTAATAACTAATCCTATGCTGAATGAAACTTCAAAATTTTATAACTTGTAAGAAATTCTTACCTCTAAGACTGGGTCATTAAAATATTGTTCCTTAACTACCTATACATTGTGAAAATTCTAATACTATATTAGTTATGCATAATTCTAGACTTAATTATGACAATTTCATAATGTTTGTCACATGCATTAATAACATCAATCTCCCTCACCACCACACTCCTTGCCTCCCACTGGCCACTTTTTCTGTGTTTTTATGTACCCTTAATTTTGATATTTGACCTTTTTCAAAAGTTGTGTTATTCTTTACATAGAGGTTCTCTAGAAAATAGATGAGGCAGGAAGCAAACATATCTTTTCTAGATATAAATAAAACAGATTCTCCAAAAGCTGTTCATTAGTTTGCTGCTTCACCAGGATGTTTTATGAGTTAAAATATTCATAACTATGTCCACTCTGTCCCAGGTGTAGGCCTGAGCTTACATAGGAAACTGTCCCTCTGCCTTATCCCTAAGGAAGCTCCAAGTGAGCTGTGCTGTCACTGTCTCCATCTCTGCTCCACAGTTACCTTGTGTCTCCTTGCACCCCTGCTTCTAGCTATGCTGTCCTTGGTAAGAAGTCTCTTCGTAGCTTTTCTCTTTCAGAACATTGTTCACTCCAATCTACAGAATATCTCCATTAATCAAACATCCTTTGTGATTCATGAATTTCATGAATCATCTTTCTGGTCTGTTTTGTTCCCAGTGCTATGAGATACTTGCATCATATACATATGAGTGTATGTAGCATCTCCTTCCAAGAATTTTCTCTCTCATCCTGAATACCATTTTTGAGGCATTTGATGTTTGTGTGTTTTACACAAGTGGACTCTTTCCTAAGGATGAATATAATTAACTGAATAGATTACTTAAAAATGTGTTAGCTTCTTAAAAATGGTTTATATGATGAATGAACCTGTCTAGTTTTATAGAATAATGTTATTTTTCTCCCACATAATTAAAATAAACATTTATGACACTTCTCATATAGACTCCAATTGCTACTTTTATGGCAACAAAATCTATCTCGATTTTTGTATACATGCAAAATAGCTTTTGGGTAGTTTTTTTAATTGAAACTACAAAAAAATAGGTAGTTTATTGTCAGATCACCACTAAAATTTTAATTAAAAGTATTTAAGGAATTGAAATAAAATATAAAATTATTAAAATAGGGAAATTCTTTTTATAATGCTCATCATAAGTATATTGTTTTTCTTTAGTAAAATACTTTGTAGTTTTTTTTTTGTTTTATATACTAGGACTAAATATAAGACAGATACTGTTTAAAAATATAACAATAGTCTATACACTCACATTATTATATGTAAGACATGCTTCTATAAGTTAATCCTTGAGACATTTTCCTACTAACAACTTGGAATTTTTTAACAGATCCCACATATTTTGTTGTTTTCTTAATTTAAAATATCATCTTATGTAACAAACTTCCTACCATATTTTTATTTAAATAAAACCTCTCTTTAATCAGAGATTATGACTCTTACATATGTCTCTTGTTACAGAATCATGTCAGAGGTGACGCTGTCATATCACAAAATGCCTCACAAAATTCACAAAGTGTGTACTGAAATTCAACTCAACTTTTCCACAACTGTTCAGGAAAAAAAAATCTGTTATTTCTCAATGTAAATGTGATGTATTCACTCCATTTCTTCACACGAGTAACCATAAAGTACAATGCAGATGGTGTTGTAGCTCTTCTACAATTAAACATATAGGCACATCTGGCTTTTCCTTGGATGCTTGGATGGAGGAACTCTACTTCATTTCAAAATTTTTAGATCTAACTTAAAGATTTATAGATCAACGAAGGTAAGAAATATGGAATAGACTACTGTAGTGAATACCACCAATTTATTTGTCTTATACTTGAGTTTCCTTACTTGAAGACTTTCAGATTTCAGTCGTTATGTGAACCAGGACACAAAAAATGCTGAAAACACTGAACTTTTATTATTTAGATAGTTAAACCATTAGAATAGCAGTTAGCAAACTATATATCATTGTTTGTAGATTGTTATTTATCTAGATGTCAAAAACTAACGATAAAGAAAATATTCTAGGCTCCGGCGGCGACACAGCAGACAGGGACTCCAAGTTCAGAGATATCCCAAGTATAACATTGCTTGGGACACAACCAGCCAAGGTGCTTCCTGCACCCAAGAGCTGAGCAGCTCTGTGGTCATTCGTGTGCCAGCTCTGCTGTGGGACATTTTCCCTGCAGAGTGACTCGCACCTGGAGGGAGTGCAGCAGCCTCCACCATCTTTGCTTCAGCATCAGAACAGACAGAAACTCCAGGTACACAGAGATATCCCGAGTATAACATCTCAGGACTCAGCCAGCCAGGATTCCACCTGCGCACAAGAGCGGGGAAGCTCTGTGGTCATCTGGGTGCCAGCTTTGCTGTGGGACATCTGCCCTGCTGAGTGACCCTCGCCTGGAGGGAGTGCAGCAGCCTCTGCCATCTTTGCTCTGGCGACAGAGTAGACAGGGACTCCAGGTTCAGAGATATCCCGAGTATAACATTGCTTGGGACACAGCCAGCCAAAGTGCTTCCTGCACCCAAGAACTGGGCAGCTCTGTGGTGATCTGTGTGCTAGCTCTGCTGTGGGACATTTGCCCTGCAGAGTGATCAGCACCTGGAGGGAGCACCGCAGCCTCTGCATTCTTTGCTCTGGTGATAGACCAGACAGGGACTCCAGTGCACCATCTCCAAGTAGCACAGGGAGCCAGCCATCAACCCAGCTTGGGGAGGAGTCAGGTAGCACAGGAGAGACCTGCATTGCAGAGAAGAGGAGATGTCTTCTCCCACTGGGTACCATATCCAAGGGATACAAGGAGGTAACTAACCACTCAGGAATTCAGAGAGTCACAGTGGTACAATAGGACTACCCCTGCTGCTAAGAGGAATCAGCCTGAAATCCTGAGGACACAAGAACCTAGGAACAGACTGGGACAGGAGGCTTCTGATTACCACCTGCACCCAGAGTTGATCTGGGCCACAGAGGTACATACCTAAATACAACTGTAAGAGAGTGGGTCTTGCAGAAGTACTTACATATCAGTGTACGCAGAGAGAACAGGTCTCCCAGGAACACAGAGAAACCACAGTCAGAGACAGCAACACCAGCTAACACCAGAGATAACCAGATGGCAAAAAGCAAACGCAAGAATACCACCAATACAAACCAAGGCAACATGGCTCCATTGGAACCAAGTTCTCCAACAACAGCAAGTCCTGGATACCCCAACACACCAGAAAAGCAAGAACTGGATTTAAAATCATAGCTCATGATGCGGATGGAGGGCTTCAAGAAGAACATAAATAACTCCCTTAAAGAAATACAGGAGACCACAAGTAAACAGGGAGAACCCCTTGAAGAACTAAAGGAAAACACAACTAAACAGGTGAAGGAATTGAACAAAGCCATCCAAGATCTAAAGATGGAGGTAGAAACAATAAAGAAATCACAAAGGGAAACAACTCTGGAAATAGAAAACCTAGGAAAGAAGTCAGAAGTCATGGATCCAAGCATCAACAACAGAATACAAGAGATAGAAGAGAGAATCTCAGATGCAGAAGATACCATAGAAAGCATTGATACAATAGTCAAAGAAAATGGAAAATGCAAAAAACTCCTGGCCCAAAACATCCAGGAAATCCAGGACAAAATGAGAAGACTAAACCTAAGGATTATAGGTATAGAAGAGAGTTAAGATTTCCACCTTAAGGGGCCAATAAATGTCTTCAACAAAATTATAGGAGAAAACTTCCCTAACCTAAAAAGAGATGCCCATGAACTTACAGGAAGCCTGCAGAACTCCAAATATATTTGACCAGAAAAGAAATTCCTCCCGTCACATAATAATTAAAACACCAAATGTACTAAACAAAAAAAGAATATTAAAAGCAGTAAGGGAAAAATGTCAAATAACTTATAAAGGTAGAACTATCAGAATTACACCGGACTTCTCACCAGAGACTATGAAAGCCAGAAGAGCCTGGGCAGATGTCATACAAACCCTAAGAGAAAACAAATGCCAACCCAGACTACTATATCCAGCAAATCTCTCAATTACCATAGATGGAGAAAACAAGGCATTTCATGACAAAAACAAATTTATACAGTGTCTTTCCACAAATCTAGCCCTTCAAAGGATAATGAATGGAAAGCACCAACAAAGGGAGAGAAACTATACACTAGAAAAAGCAAGAAATTAATCTTATTCCAACAAACCCCAAAAAAGATAACCACACAAACATACAAATTATATCAAAAATAGGAAGTAACAATCACTTTTCCTTAATATCTCTTAGCATCAATGGACTCAATTCCCCAATAAAAAGATATAGACTAACAGACTGGATACGTAAACAAGACCCAACATTTTGCTGCTTACAGGAAATGCATCTAAGTCTCAAAGACAAACACTACCTCAGAGTAAAATGCTGGAAACAGTTTTCCATCAAATGGTCCCAGGAAACAAGCTGGAGTAGCCATTCTAATATCTGATAAAATTGACTTTCAATCAAAAGTCATCAAAAAAGACATGGAAGGACACAAAACAGACCTCAACAGATACAAAAAAATTGAACTAATTCCAGGCCTCCTATCAGATCACTATGGAGTAAGGGTGGTCTTCAACATCAACAAAAACAACAGAAAGCCCACATACACATGGAAGATGAACAATGCTCTACTCAATGATAGCTTGGTCAGGGAAGAAATAAGGAAAGAAATCAAAAACTTTTTGGAGTTTAATGAAAATGAAGGCACAACATACCCAAATTTACTGGACACATTGAAAGCAGTGCTAAGAGGAAAATTCATAGCTCTGAGTGCCACCAAAAAGAAACTGGAGAGAGCATACACTAGCAACTTAACAGCACACCTGAAAGCTTTAGAACAGAAAGAAGCTAATACACCCAAGAGGAGCAAAAGGCAGGAAATCATCAAACTCAGGGCTGAAATTAACCAAGTAGAAACAAAAAGAACTATTCAAAGAATCAACAAAACAGGAGCTGGTTCTTTGAGAATATCAACAAGATAGATAAACATTTAGCCAGACTAACCAGAGGGCACAGAAACAGTATCCAAATAAACAAAATCAGAAATGAAAAGGGAGAAATAACAACAGAAACTGAGGAAATTCAAAAAATCATCAGACCCTATTACAAAAGCCTATACTCAACACAACTGGAAAATCTGGAGGAAATGGACAATTTCCTAGACAGATACCAACTACCAAAGTTAAATCAGGATCAGATAGACTATCTAAATGGTCCCAAAACCTCTGAAGAAATAGAAGTGGTCATTGAAAGTCTTTCAACCAAAAAAAGCACAGGACCAGATGGTTTTAGTGCAGAATTCTATCAGGCCTTCAAAGAAGATCTAACACCAGTACTCTTCAAACTATTCCACAAAATAGAAACAGAAGGAACACTACCCAACTCGTTCTATGAAGCCACAATTTCACTGATACCAAAACCACATAAAGATCCAACAAAGAAAGAGAACTTCAGACCAATTTCCTTTATGAATATAGATGCAAAAATACTCAATAAAATTCTTGCCAACAGAATCCAGGAACACATCAAAACAATCATACATCATGATCAAGTAGGCTTTATCTCAGGAATGCAGGGATGGTTCAATATAAGGAAATACATCAATGTAATCCTCTACATAAACAAACTCAAATGAAAAAAACCACATGGTCATTTCATTAGTGGTGAAAAAGCTTTTGACAAAATTCAGCATCCTTTCATGTTAAAGGTCTTGGAAAGAACAGAAATGCAAGGCCCATACCTAAACATAGTAAAAGCAATATTCAGCAAACCAATAGCCAACATCAAACTAAATGGAGAGAATATTTAAGCAATCCCACTAAAATCAGGGACTAGACAAGGCTGCCCTCTCTCTCCATAGCTTTTCAATATAGTACTTGAAGTTCTAGCTAGAGCAATTAGACAACAAAAGGAGGTCAAAGGGATACAAATTGGAAAGGAAGAAGTCAAAGTATCAGTATTTGCAGATGATATGATAGTATACTTATGCGACTCAAAAAACTCCACCAGAGAACTCCTACAGCTGATAAACAACTTCAGCAATGTGGCCGGATATAAAATTAACTCAAGCAAAACAGTAGCCTTCCTATACTCAAAGGATTAACAGGCTGAGAAACATATTAGGGAAATGACACCCTTCACAATAGCTACAAACAATATAAAGTATCTTGGTGTGACTCTAACCAAACAAGTGAAAGATCTGTATGACAAGAACTTCAAGTCTCTGAAGAAAGAAATCAAAGACGATCTCAGAAGATGGAAAGATCTTCCATGCTCATGGATTGGCAGGATTAATATAGTAAAAATGACCATCTTACCAAAAGCAATATACAGATTCAATGCAATCCCGATCAAAATCCCAACTCCATTCTTCATAGAGTTAGAAAGAGCAATTCAAAAATTCATCTGTAATAACAAAAAACCCAGGATAGCTAAAACTATTCTCAACAGTAAAAGAACTTCTGGGGAAATCAGTATCCCCGACCTCAAGCAGTACTACAGAGCAATAGTGTTAAAAACTGCGTGGTATTGGTACAGTGACAGGCAGGTAGATCAATGGAACAGAATTGAAGACTCAGAAATGAACCCACACACCTATGGTCACTTGATCTTTGACAAGGGAGCTACAACCACCCAGTGGAAAAAAGATAGCCTTTTCAATAGATGGTGCTGGTTCAACTGGAGGTCAACATGCGGAAGAATGCAAATTGATCCATTCTTATCTCCTTGTACTAAGTTAAAGTCCAAGTGGATCAAGGACCTCCACATAAAACCAGAAACACTGAAACTAATAGAAAAGAAACTGGGGAAATGCCTTGAGCACATGGGCACATGAGGAAAATTTCCTGAGCAGAACACCAATTGCTTATGCTCTACTATCAAGAATTGACAAATGGGACCTCATAAAATTATAAAGTTTCTGTAAGGCAAAAGACACTGTCAAAAGAACAAAATGGCAACCAATAAACTGGGAAAAGATCTTTACCAACCCTACATCCGACAGAGGGCTAATATCCAAGATAAACAAAGAACTCAAGAAGGTAGATTCCAGAGAGCCTAATAACCCTATTAAAAATAGGGTACAGAGCTAAACAAAGAATTTTCACCTGAGGAATATCAAATGGCTGAGAAACACCTAAAGAAATGTTCAACATCCTTAGTCATCAGGGAAATGCAAATGAAAACAACCCTGAGATTCCATCTCACACCAGTCAGGATGGCTAAGATCAAAAACTCAGGAGACAGATGGTGCTGTCGAGGATGTGGAGAAAAGGAACACTCTTTCACTGCTGGTGGGATTGCAAGCTGGTGAAACCACTCTTGAAATCAGTTTGGCGGTTCCTCAGAAAACTCAGTATAATACTACAGGAGGACCCAGCTATACCACTACTGGGCATATACCCAGACGACTCTCCAACATGCAATAAGGACACATGCTCCACTATGTTCATAGCCACCTTATTTATAATAGCCAGAAGCTGGAAAGAACCCAGATGTCCCTCACGGAGGAATGGATACAGAAAATGTGGCATATTTACACTATGGAGTACTACTCAGCTATTAAAAAAATGAATTCATGAAATTCTTAGGCAAGTGGGTGGAACTAGAGAATGTCATCCTGAGTGAGATGACCGGTTCACAAAAAAAATCCCACATGGTATGCAGTCACTGATTAGTGGATATTAGCCCAGAAGCTTGGAATACCCAAGGAACAATTTGCATACCAAAGGATACCAAGAAGAAGGAAGGAGAGGTACCTGGTCCTGGAAGGGCTCAATGTGGCAGCATAGGGGAATACCATCAAGGGGAGGCAGGAGTGGGTTGGTTGGGGAGCAGGAGGAGGGAAGAGGGCATATGGGACTTTTGGGGAGGTGGGGAACCAGTAAGAGGGAAATCATTTGAAATAAAGATAAAGAATATACCTAATAAAAAATTTAAAAAAATATAAAAAATAATAAATAAATTAATCCACAAAAGAAAGAAAATATTCTAACAGACATATCCCCACAAGTAAATATTTAAACATAAATATTGTGCACTCATATGTATACATGCATGCACATGCACACACAAACACAATAATAAACACGCATCACTAACTCTATTTGCTGTTTTTCATTCTTATGATAAAATATAATGACCCAGACAAATTCAAGAAAGAGTCATTTGTGCTTAAGTTTTCAAAGGGAAAAATCTGTTATTGTGTAGAGAGCAAAATGACTTGAAGCTGAGAGATTACACAGATTACAGAGGTAGAGTATTTGGGGGTTTTCTCAAGACTATGTCTCCAAGTCATCTCGGAAGCCACACCCATAGAATATCACCGTGCTGTTTGCCTAAACATGTGCTGAGCTAAGACAAAAACAATAGATATGCTGAAGTGGTTAGGAGATAGACCAGAAGACCTCAACTCTTCATACAGTTAACTGAGGAATACTGAAAATGGGAGAAATATGTCTTCAGGGGGAGAGGATATATAATACCAAATGATCAGATCTGAAAGCATACTTACAGGTAACATTTGTGAACTAAACAGGTCACATTTAGAAGTGTGTGTGTGTGTGTGTGTGTGTGTGTGTGTGTACATATTTTTAAAAGAGTATGAAGAGGTATATATGGGAGGCTTAAGAGGGAGAAAAGAGAAGACAGAAATTGCATATTATAGCATAATCTCAAAATAAAATGAAGAAAAAACCTTCTTATATTATTCTGTGAATGAAGTTTTCCTTTAGATCAAATATGGCTTTCCACTACAAGTTTTTCTGTGCTTTTAAGTGTAATGCTGATGGGCTGGGAATAGTTTGGAGCCAAATAACAATGACAGAAGAATTTCAAAAAGTTCAAACATTGACAGTTTCTGTTGAATGGCACTATCCCACTTTATGAGAAGCAGAAGGAGGCTCACATTAATAATAATTAAAGGATTTTTCTAGCCTCCTATTCAGTAATTAAGTGGAATGAGGAATAAATGAATCGTGAAAGAAAATTTCATGGATTGAATGGATTACTAAATTTAGTTAAAGGCCAACTTTTAAATCCATTTAGCATTCATTTACAGAGGGTAAACTGTCCAGACAGTTACATGGGATTTGTGTTTGGGGGTAGGACAGTGCTGAAGAACCAATGGTGACAATTTTAAGAGCCCTATCCTGAACTACAGATGACACAGCACCATGGACTAGAAGAACAGTGGTGAGTTTGTATGGTTAGGCATCACTGTAGTCAGCCATGGGATACCTGCTTATTCTGGCATGCTTTAAAATCCATTTAGCAGGGCAGTGGTGGCTCATGCCTTTAATCCCAGCACTTGGGAGGCAGAGGCAGATGGATTTCTGAGTTCAAGGCCAGCCTGGTCTACAGAGTGAGTTCCATGATGGCCAGAGCTACACAGAGAAACCCTGTCTCCAAACAACAACAAAACAAAACAAAACAAAACAAAAAGCAAAAAAAAAAAAAAAAAAAACCACAAAATCCATTTAGCCTCTAAAGTCTTCAGAAATACAGGTGAGAGCCAGGCCCTGCTACAAAACTGTATCTGGAAAAAGCTGAGTTACGAACAATTACAAAGCACATTTTTCAAAATTTGACTTTATTGGTTATTTTATTTATTTACATTTCAAATGTTATCCCCCTTCCCAGTTAAAGTCCCTATCACCTCCCCCCACCTAGTCTCCCCTGCTTCTGTGAGGATGTTCCCACACACACACCCTCAGGCCTCAGTGCCCTAGCATTCCCTTATGCTGGGTCATCAAGCCTCCACAGGACAAAGGGGCTCCCCTCTCATTGATGTCAGATAAGTTAATCCTCTGCTACATATGCAGCTGGAGCCTTGGGTCCCTTCATGTGTACACTTTGGCAGGTGGTTTAGTCCCTGGGAACTTTTGGAGTCTAGTTGGTTGATATTGTTGTTTTCCTTTGAGGTTACAAACTCCTTCAGCTCCTTTAGTCCTTCCCCTAACTCCTCCATTGGGATCCCTGGGCTCAGTCTGACAGTTGATTGCACAGATCCATGTCTCTTTTGGTCAGGCTGTGGCACAGCCTATCAAGGGAAAGCTATATCAGGCTTATGTCAGCAAGCACTTCTGGGCATCAGCAATGGTGTCAGATGGGATGGATTCCTAGGTGGAGCAGTCTGTAGATGGCCTTTCCTTCAGTCTCTACTCCACTCGTTGTCACTGCATTTCCTTTAGATAAGAACAATTTTTAGTTAATATTTTTGCGATGGGTGAGTGGTCCCATCCCTCAGCCAGGAGCCATGCTTAACCTCTGGATATGGTCTCTACAGGTTCTTTCTCCCCTTTATTGATTATTTCTACTAATGTCATTTCTGTTGGGACCTTGGAACCTCTTTGGTTCCTGGCATCTGGGACTTTCTAGTGGCTACCACCAATTCCCCATCCCCCACTGCTACACACCTCAGTTCAATTCCTGACCCTCTCTATATCTCTCCCTTCTCTTCCCACACCTGCTCCTTCTCCACTTTTTCTCTCCCCCTCCTCTCTTCCTCCCAGATCACTCCCTCCCCTTACATCCTGTGATTATTTTCTTCCTTCTTCTGAGTAGGATTAAAGCATCTACACTTTGGTATTCCTTATTCTTGGGTTTCATATGGTGTGTGAGCTGTACTGGGGTATTCCAAGCTTTTTTTTGGCAAATATCCATTCAATGGTTATTTGAATAAAGAAGAATCTTCAATTCATAAAATATTTCTGAAAAATGCAAATCAAATGACTAAAATCAGACAAATTAAGAAAGTTTACCAATACACAAGAATCAAATACTTGTAATATTAGGAAACACGTGTAAAAGCATTTTTATAATAACATAAATGGACCAGCCCAGTGCCTGCTAGAATAGATTTGAAAAATATATTCATACAATTGAAAATTCATTCATCAATAGAAATAAAAAAGAAACAGTTACACATAGAAAGTTCTAGAGCAACAGCTTTGATGGAAATTAGTACCAGTGCTGGGGAGGAAATGGTGTAGAAAGTGGATTGAAACATACACATGGCACCCCAGTATTCAAATGTGCTAACTGTGTTTGCAAGAAATAGCTATTAAAGGGGGAAAAGGGACAGGAGAATATGCAGGTTGTCAGAGGTTGATAAAATGTGAGATTGGTACCTAGGCATTTTTGTCATTATACATAGCACAAGTCTATCAAATGGTGCAAGAATGGAAGAAAATACTTGTAACATATATAATAGAAGGTAAAGCTATACATCATGATACCCAAGGAAATGAATGAATGTTATATGCTAAATATCCATGGATTTTATTAACAGATTGTGGGTTCAGTTAAATTTTATGCATTTTAAAATATAGTTGTATATTGTTTACATAGATCTGAAAAGTACCATTTAAAGGAATTTAACATAAATAAAAATATAACTCATTCTATGTAAAATGATTATTGAATAACGTTAACAAACATACAGTTGAAGTAATTTCAAGGTTTGGATTGTACTGCTCATGGAGAAGGCCACCTGTCACCAAACAGAACAAAACAAAACAAAAAAATACCCAAAAACAAAACAAAGCAAAAAACTTATGGACATGTTCAACTAGTTCTAAACAAAGACATTAGATCATTAGATTACACACACATTCACACACACACACACAAACACTGAGAGAGAGACACACACACACTCAGAGAGACAGAGACACACACACACACACACACACAGAGAGAGAGAGAGAGAGAGAGAGAGAGAGAGAGAGAAAGAGAGAGAGAGAGAGAGAATATCAAAGAGCTGTTTATGCTCTTGAAGCCAGGTTGTAATAATCAAATGTACTTATTACTCAAGAGGGTTCAAGGAATTGGATGCTTTTATTGACTCTGGGAATTGACTCATTAAAGCAACAAAGTATATGTACAAAATAGAGTACGCTGTACTCTAAAGTAGCCTCACACACATGCAAATTTTCACGCAAATATGATTCAGATAGTATCTAGAATAGTAATTTTTTAATAGTAAAAACTTGGGTTTTTAAATTTCATGTTACTGGGCACTGAAATCAGCTCCTCACACATGCCAAGAAAGCACTGTCTCCACTGAACCATTTCTCCAGCCTATAATACAATACCAGACATAGAATAAAAGGTCAAAGAAACAAATTATTTAATTTTGGAGTCCATTCATTCATATCTAATGTGAAATTCACCATATAGCATGATTCCATATAGAATATATAAAGATTTTCATAAATAAAGAAGTTCATAAGGAATCTTATATACCTGAAGGTAATGAGAAATATGACATATCTTTCAGAAATTTTAGAAATTGAGTTAAAAGCTTTAAAATAAACAATAAAACCTTCAGTTTTGTTAAAATAAATTTAACAAAACAAAAACCTCCTTTTAAAATGAACTTAGTAGGAATGAGAAAATAGCTCAGTGATTTAAAGGTACCTGCTGCCCTTTTTTTCTGGGACCAGAGTTTTGTCCTCAGAATCCATATTATTCTGTTCATACTGTGTATAATAGTGACCCTAGCTTTTCTAGCCACCTTCTACCGTGTAGTCTCTCTGTCCTTTCTGTCTCTGTCTCTTCTTTCTCTCCCTTTTTCTCTCCCTTTCACATACATAAAATTCTAAAGTAAATAAAATATATAAGATACATAATGGAGTGTTCTAGATAGCTATCTGTGTGTGAATATCAATGTGTTGATATAGAGAAAAATGACCTGGATGGTTTCATGCCATATTGCTCCCAATACTGATCTATGGCACAAAGTGGATGGGGAACTATCTTTTGCTCTGCTTCCATTCTTTATTTGCTACAAAATAGCGTGTAAGACTGTATAACTGGATACATTACTTGCCTCTGTGACTTCCCAGAGGTAGGTTGTGTTAATGAGCACACTGCATGCAACGGTAGCAGGAACAGTGGGCATTTAGCACATCTGACCCAGCAATTAAGCTTGAGCACTCATGGGTAATAAACACTGTTCAGCAGGTCAAATGACAAGGTCAAGTTTGGCTTCTGTATTGGCAGATTGAAAGTCATAAGGATATTCTGAAAGCTAGAATCCTAACTGCAGGCTGTACAATTTTTCTGTGCAGTGGAGAATAAAAAGTGTTGAACACATTGTATTGACTGACATGGTAATCATATCTAAATAATTTTTTCAAGACAATGGCTGATTGACAATACTTGTTAAAGAGATTTTATAGCTATGCTAGTATGTATTATGTGTGTTTTCACTACACCTAGGAGGATGTCAAAATAAATGTTATAATATAATATATATTTTTAATTTGGCTGTTTGTAAAAATTATATTCTTTATAGAACCTGGAATATGTAAATTTAAACATATATTCACAAAAGAGGTTTAATGATGTGTAAGATATCAAAGGAAATTTAACACAAACATTTCATAAGTTAAACATACAATTTATTAGAGAATGGGCTAAAAATAAAAATAAAGAAGTTCTCCTAAATGTAAAACATGTGCCATAAAATACTTATTTTTCAGGTTACACTTTTTTCGCGATGTCCCTGACTTCAGAGTGTTAGCATGCGGTGGAGATGGGACTGTGGGCTGGATTTTGGATTGCATAGGTAATGAAGACCTGCGTTTAATGTGGCTTGCATGAGACTAGTAACCTTATCTTCTGCTTTTGTTCTATCAATCTTTCTGACTATCAGTTATCTGCAAGTATCTAAACATTGAGGAATTCTGAATATTTTGTGTTTTTCTTTTCAGATGTACCCCTTGATGGAACTTATTAATAGTTTAAAAAATATGATGAATTGGTATTTAGAAGCTGGTACATTTTAAACAAATATTTACTTTAAAAATTTTTTAGTCTCTGAATTGAGTAATTTTTGTTTGATAGAGGTCCTTTCAAAATAAGTATTAATTCAAACAAATTGACAGAATTTCTTTCTTTTTTTTCCTTTTAAAAAATGAAGATCAGAACATTCTGTCTTGTTAACATTGAAAAACATTTCAAATTAAAATGTCATGGTGGGAATGGCAGGCACTAGTCCCAGCCTGGGCTCCCCTCCCCAGTTGCCTATGTGCCGTTAGTAAAACAAAGTGCATATTCTCATCAACAATTTTCTTATTAATCTAATAGTGTTAGTCTACTAGTAGTTTATGAAAGTAGCCATTGAAAATTCTGTTATTGGCATTCTAATAAAAGATATAAAATATTTAAATATGATTCCTATGAAAAAGCTAAAATTCAAGAATTGCAAAAATTCCTCAATCAACCCTCTCCTGCTTTCCTGTCCTGGTATTCCCCTACAGGGCTTATGGGACTTTCAGGGAGGGGGGAACCAGGAAAGGGGAAATCATTTGAAATTTAAATAAAGAATATATCTAATAAAAACAAATTCTGAGCAAATATGTAAGTGGTGAAACATCTATAAGGATTTTAACGTTAATACTGGTAATTTTTGGTTCATTGTTATGTCCCAAGTTTAGTGGTATTGCACTGGTATCCATATGTTATCTCATCAACTACTTTATACACATACAAAAAGACATACAAAATCGCACACACACACACACACACACATGTGAGCACATACACACAGACATGCATATACCCACACACTGATATTATGAGCTTAGGAAAGAAAGAAAAAGAAAATATGTATTTTTGAGATTCCTTCAAGAAACATGATGATTCAAATAAAACCTATGGAACTTTGTTGACAGATCTCTACTGTCTGAAACCTAAAATACTTTATGATATAAAGGTAAAGCTAAATAAATAATAAACAAACAAACCTGATCTTATCAGGTCATCCAAGTGGAACGCCCTTTTCATTTGCTTTGAAATATTGGAATACTACAGATAGGAACACTTAAACTGCATTACTAACAATCATTCACTTTCTGAATTCAACTATTCTCAAATGTGTTAAACTGTCTATGGAGTTGATATTGCAAAAGAAATGTATATAGGAACCTACTTATTTACCTGATGATATGTATTTCTATGTTTCATGTACCTTCTTCCATCAGGATTTTAATAAGGATAAAACAGAGGCAAACATACACACTGTAAAGATAGACAGACAGACAGACACAGACACACACACACACACACACACACACACTCACACTCACATACCACAGACATTCATGAACATACATACAGAGCATGACTTTGAGTTAACTTGAGATATTTAAAATTTTTTCCTGATCCATGAATTATAAAGAAGCTGTTACTGCCTAAAGAATAGTATTGATCTAATATATCAGTAAGCACAACATAAAAACACTATCATTTGTTACTGTGTTTATAAAATCCAACTTGTGTATGTTTAAATGTACTTGTGAAATTATTATTTATGTTTGTTTGCTTGTAAATATTGATGTGTTTGGGTTAAAATATTGTTTACATTGTCCCATTCCACAGAAAAGGCCAATGTAGTCAAGCACCCTCCAGTTGCTATCCTTCCTCTTGGGACTGGCAATGACCTAGCAAGATGCCTGCGGTGGGGTGGAGGTAAGCCTGCTGCTGAAGAATTCACCTGAAAAGCTAGAGAATGCCTTTAATACTGCACAATGGTTATCATGTGGTTATATTAATAATAGAGGTGTTTTATTACTGTCTTAAAAGTAATCAAAAGTTTGAAGGGATCGGTGGGATAAGTTTAGACTGGGTGATAGGCTTTAATTAAATATCAATTACAGATTTGGTCTTGGGGAGAACACGTTTTCAAAATGTCTCTGGTTTGTTTTTTTCTTGTTTAGAGAATATGATACATATTTAGAACCCTAAGGCAATATTCAGACTGTTAATTTGCTATTATCTTCTAGTATAGAAAGTAGATAGAGGTTATTGCAGCTTAAAATGGATCTTGTTCAAGGGTTATGAGTAGACATTGGACAAAAAACTATTTCCTACACTGAAATTATGATCAATGTCATAAAATTTAAAAAACTAAAACTAGAAAAATAAACATTGATGAGTTACTTTCCCAAGAATGAATACACTAAGTAGTGTTATTTGGAATTTACATTATTATAATCATTGTGATCTATACTTGTATATAAGAGTGAGAAAAGGAAAGACAAATAATAGAAATACTAGTTGTATACAAAATCAGGTGCAACTCTTAAGACAATTTTTTTTTCAAATCTCAGTTCTTTTTTCAATTGGACATTTTATTTATTTACATGTCAAGTGTTATCCCCTTTCCCGGTTTCCCCTCTGCAAAACCCCTGTCCCATCCCCCCTTACTCTGCTTCTATGAGGGTGCTCCCCAACCTACCCACTCCTGCATCACTGCCCTAGCATTCCTCTATACTGGGTCACCAAGCCTTCACAGGTCCAAGGGCCTTCCCTCTCATTGATGACAGAAAAGGCCCCTTCAGCTCTCCTTCAGACCTTCCTCTAACTCTTCTATTGAGGTCCCTGTCCTCAGTATGATGGTTGACTGCAAGCATCCACATTTGTATTGGTCAGGATCTGGCAGAACCTCTCAGGAGACAGCTGTATCAATTTCCTGACAGCAAGTGCTTCTTGGCATCAGCAATAGTGTCTAGATTTGTGTCTATATGTGGTATGGATCCCCAGGTAGGGCAGTCTCTGGATGGCCTTTCCTTCAGTCTCTGCTCCAGTCTTTGTCCCTGTATTTCCTTTAGACAGAAGCAATTCTGGATTAAAATTTTAGAGATGAGTGGGTGGCCCTGTCCTTCAATGGCAGCAGGGGGGTGAGGAAGCGGGGTCAGGGGAGGCATGCCTAACCTCTGAATATGGTTTCTGCAGGTTCTCCTTCCCCTTTGTGTGGTATTTCAGCTAATGTCTTCCACCTGGGTTCCTGGGAGGTTCTTGCTTTCCTGGCATCTGGGACTTTCTGGTTGCTAGCCCCAGTTCTCTATCCCCCATTGCTTCACTTAAGACTTTCTAATAACAAGTGAATTGATCCCAGTAATGACAAGCCCTCACTCACTTGGATGAGAACACAAATGGTCACATCATCCTAGTGTAGACTTCATTAGCAGAGGGAACTAGGTTCAGTGTCTAAGGGCTCAGAAGTGGTAAGAAGCTTGTCTTATGCAATTTACAGTAGGATGGTGGATCAAGCAGAGTGTACATGAAGACAATGAATTCAGGGTAGACTCAAAAATACTTTGCTGAGGCATTATAACTACCCAGCGATTGCCAGACAACTTCAAATTGTACTAAAGAAACAATTGTTCAATTCTAAATAGTTTTGTATCTAAACACACTTTGAGATATTTGAAGCAATCTCTAAAGACATTGTGAATCAGAAGCCCTTAGGGAGCTTGTTAAAAAATAAAATGGTTGACCCTACCTTCAATATGTTGAATAAATTCCCTTGGGATGGAACTCAGGCAGACAATAGGTCATTTGGAAAAAAAAAACCCTAAAAAAATAAAAACCTCCCATGTAACTGTAATTAGAACAAAGTTGGGAAGTTTTTTTTTTTTTGGATACATGTCTATCCATCTGTTATACTTTTATGTAAACAGAATTGGAAGCTAAATTGAAAGTGCCACATATTCTATTAGGTATTTTCAAATGTATATTATAGTAAATGGCTATTATTATCAAAAATAAATTAGGATATTATCAAAGATAAAGATATACCCATTACATAATGTCTCTGTTCACCAGTTTTCATACATGTGTATTGATTAAAGAGAAGGAAGCTATCGGTGTGATATAGTATGATTATGGTCATACACGTAGTCTGCTGTATACATTTGATGTTTTAAAAATGCTTTTGATCTCTGAAAATTTGATTTGTTATTTTTTGTTTTTAAACAATCAAGTGAATTATATCTCAAATTGAATAAAAAAGTCCATATTTATTGAGGTTAGCTTCACATAGAACCACATAAATGATATCATTGATGGATGAAATAAGGATTGCATCATAAGCCAATGATCAGATTAGAGATGAATTCTCAAAGTGCTTGCTATATTCTGGCCCAGTAGAGAGGAAACAAATTAGTGGATCTTGTCCTTTCAGAGACTAAATCTTCTTTAAATCACATGTGCTGTGAATCTGTGCAGAATGATATACATATATATCCCACAAAGCTTGGTGCTATGGAAGAATGAATTATACTACCATGTACTACCAAAAGTGAATTGCACCACCATTAGCTAGATGGTCAATATGGCCTTCCTAAGGAGTTTTCCTTTTACCAGGTGCTTAGCTATGAGGAAGAAGACAGTTTCTAGTGTTGAAATGGCTAAAGGAAGCCTGATGGAATTTTCAAAGTGCTCAGTTCTTAGGTGATAGATATTAGGGATGATGAGCCTGAACTAGTTTTAAATAATGTTCCTTACATAATATTTTAAACTATTCTATGATTTGCAAGTTACTCACTCTAAGCATATTATTAATTTTTATTCTTTAAAATTATATATTACACCATACATTTTAAGATAATACTTAGTAGTTCTCATGTACTTACTTTTTATTCTAATCTTCATTTCATCTATTTAGTTGTACACAGTTTTAAAACCTAGCATGAGAGTTATGATGGGCTCCAGCATTAGAATTTCTAGGGTTGGTGATTGAAAACACCAATCTCAAATGCAATGCACTTTCCTTTAGCCAGCGTTTTGTTGGAGGATGCCCCTTTCTTTGTCTTTTAACATGATGAGTTCTATAAGTAATACATATATTAATAGATGTAGCTACTACTCACAGCTTCTGGCACTTCCTTGTTAAACAAATTAGTAAATTAGAGGTCAAAAGTTGGAGACAGAATGTCTCCAACTATCCAAAATGTTTCAACTCAGGCTATCATTTTTGGAACACATAACACACTTTCATGGATGAGTATGGTTCTGTGTATGAAAGAGCAAGACAGAGATACAGGGATTACTTTACATAGAAATGTTAATATCTTTAAAAAGATTTATTTAGTGTAGGATCACAGTGGAAATATCTTCAGATACACCCGAAGAAGGCATCCAATTCCATTATAGATAGTTGTGTGTCACTATGTGGTGAAGCTTCCTAGGAACTGCTCACGAGCAGGTTCTACGTGGAGGAAGAGCTGAAGAATGAAACGACGGGGGTCGAGAGAAAAGAACACACAGAGACATTAGTGCATGGCTGTACAAAATCTTTCTTTTTACTTTGGGGATAAGAACGACAATAAATGTGCTGTGGGCGTGACCCTCCCTCCCAGGGTCGAAGAGTCTTTTCAGCGCTTCTCAGCAGGCCCTTGGTGCCAAGGTTCCTCGAGGAAAATGACCCCATAGGGTCTGTTGCTTTGCTGGAGGCTGAGGTGTGACAAAAGGCTTGTTCCCGGAGCTCTGCCAGCTCTGCCAGGTGGGGGGAGGTGTGGCTGGAATTCTTCAGCTCAGAGTATGTGAAGAATGCAGGCAGCTGAATTTGACTATCAGGTTATAAGGCATTACAATGACTCTCTACAATGTGGTTGCTGGGAATTGACCTCAGGAGATCTGGAAGAGCAATCAGTTCTCTAAACCACTGAGCAGTCTCTCCAGCCCCAAAAATGTTAATTTTAAAAATAGTGTTATATACTCCATTAGAATTAATACAAGTACTTTGATCATATCCACCCCATCATTGCCTTTCAATGCTTCCTGAAGCCATTCCCCAACAATGTCCCCTTTCACCAGTATATACTTTTCGTAGCCAACTGACTCAAACCTGCTAGTCTGTGTATAGATGTGCTAACCATCCATTAAAGAATGGACCACCTCTCAATGGCCACATGGCTAAAGAAAATGACTATCTCTGCTCCAACTGCCATCAGTTGACAAAAGTTCCTGGCATACTTCCCTTCTGAGCAACTCTCCCCATCTAAGATGCTAGTTTGAATGGCTCATTCTGCAAGTGATGGCAAATGGTGGAGGTCCAGGAGTGCAGTAGATATACCATGTCCAGGAAATATTTCACACCACTATCCTGTTCTCCTGCTGCCCAGTTCTTTCTACCCTTCTCTCGTTATATTTCCTGTACCCAGATTGAGGGGAGAGTGAATATAAATAGTTTATTGTTGCACCCATAGTCACCTGTTCTCAGTGTTCTGACTAGGCTTGAGTCTCTGAATTAATATACTCACTGATGCAGAATCAGAACTGAGATTATGGGAGCTCTGGAAGCCCACTGCAAAAAGAGGCTTTGTTGACCAAGGTGAGGGCAACACCAAACTTTGCTTATAAATGTAAACACGTTAAAGATGATTTGGCATGTCTGTTTAGCAAAACAAGGGTAATAAGTGTCTTGGGCCAGGACCTTTACAGTTGTGGACTTTTGTTGTGTCTCCCATATCAAGCATGAATTCTCTCCTATATAAGACTCCAATTTAATCAGAAAGCAGTTTGATGCTCCCATAACAGTTCTGATTCCTCATCAGTGAATATATTATGCCAGGCAGGTCAGTATCATAGCCTGTAGGGCCCATAGCTGAGTAAGTAAGATCATTGATTCCTTTCCTTTTTCCCATCTATCTTGCACAGAACCCTCTGGCATTATAACAATGGTCCAGAAGAGATAACATTTTCTTTGTCAGTTCAAAATTCATTTCCTTATGTCTAGTAATGCAAAAATGTGTTATTTAAAACTATGTGACCATACCATAAGTTTATTAATTATGGCAGGTAACTGACAACAATTATCAGTAGTGTATACTGTTTTGGGAACATCTGAGACTTGCCTGAACAGTAACTGTGAGCAGGTATCCCACTCCCAGAAGTGAAATTATAATTTTGTAAATCATGCCTTTTGGGAGTAGCATTGTATTTCCCTTCACGCTCATTTTATTTATTCATTTCTTTATTTGTTTATTTGTTTTAACTAAACAATATTCAAATTTACATGAAAACTAGTAGATTTCTATGTGCTATTTTATATATCCCAAACTTTGCATAATTTGCCCTCTATTCTTCCCTTTGCTGTCTTATTTGTCCTCATCCTCCTTAAACCCCTAGTTTGATCCCCCTCTTCCTTCATGTGACACATGTTTAACTATTGCTCTAATTTTGTATTTCAGATGAAATTGTAAAATAGTATATTTCTGTATAGATTCTTCATACACCATCACTTTGGTTAACTCCCTTCTCAACTTCTACATTTATTCCTTCCCATAATACCTCACTGCCTAAACCTTTCTCCCCTCAGTGTTCTGTTTTCAAGGCAATTTTCCATGTCTGTTTAGCAAAACAAGATTAATAAGTTTCCTGGGCCATGACCTTATAAGTTATGGACTTAAGCAGTTTCAACATTAAGCATGAATTCCTTCCTATACAACAAGCCTCAAATTTACTTTACTTTTACTATTTTATCTTATTTTATTGGCTAAATTTATTCTTGGGTATTTTATTTTATTAGACTTTTCTTTGACTCTCTATTGTTCAGTGTCTCTCTCTGTCCTCTGTGCCTTCCCTATCATAAGTATGTGTTCATATGCCCTTGTGTGTATGCATGTGTGTATGTGTGCATGTTAGAATTTTCATGACTATTTCAATATCACTACTATTCATAGATCTTTTCAGATTTTTTTATCATTGTTTAATTTTGGCTTGTGATGTACATCAAGGATTTCATCCATATATTTACATTATTCATTTTACAGAAGTAAAATTTTTAAGACTTTGCTTTGGAATCTTCGAGTGTTCACTGACATCTTTGGTATCCTATCTATTTTCCCTTTTAATTTCATTATTTGTAACCTTCCTTGACATCAATTTGGGAAGGGTTATCAACTTTTCATCTTTTCAGTGAGTTATTACTAGATGTAAAACCAGCAATTATTAGATAGTTTTTGGGCTATAATTCTCTCGTTTAGCAGGTTTAGTATATCAGAACTTGAAAAAAAAACATTCCATTTTTTTTGTCTTTGAAAGTTTCCATTGCAATGTACCTCAATGGAGGAATGGATTCAGAAGATGTATTATATTTATGTAATGGAATACTACTCTGCAATTAAAAACAAAGAATTCACAAAATTCTTAGGCAAATGGTCAGAACTGGAAAATATCATCCTTAGTGAGGGAACCCATTCACAAAAGAACACACATGGTATGCAGTCACTGATAAGGGGATATTAACCCAGAAATTCGGAATACCCAAGACACAATTCACATATCAAAGATTTCCAAGAAGATGGAAGGGGAGACCCCTGGTCCTGGAAAGACTGGATGTAGGGGAATACCAGGACAGAGAAGTGAGAGTGGGTTGAATGGGGAACAGGGGAAGGGAAGAGGGCTTATGGAACTTTTGGGGAGGGAGGAACCAGGAAAGGGAAAATCATTCGCAATGTAAATTTTAAAAAAATATAGAAAATTTTACTATGTTTAGATATGGCCTTGAATTCCTGATCTTTCCAAGACCTTTAGCATGAAAGGATGCTGAATTTTGTCAAATGCTTTCTCAGCATCTAATGAGTTGACCATGTGGTTTTTTTCTTTGAGATTGTTTATATAGTGGATTACATTGATGGATTTCCTTATATTGAACCATCCCTGCATCGTAGTGATCATTTTGATGTGTTCTTGGATTCGGTTGGCAAGAATTTTATTGAGTATTTTTGCATCGATATTCATAAGAGAGATTGGCCTGAGATTCTCTTTCTTTGTCGGATCTTTGTGTGCTTTTGGTATTAGTGTAATTGTGGCTTCATAGAACGAGTTGGGTACTGTTTCTTCTGTTTCTATTTTGTGGAACAGTTTGAAGAGTATTGGTGTTAGGTCTTCTTTGAAGGTCTGATAGAATTCTGCACTAAATCCATCTGGACCTGTGCTTTTTTTGGTTGGAAGACTTCCAATGACAACTTCTATTTCTTCAGGGGTTATAGGATAGTTTAGATGGTCTATTTGATCCTGATTTAATTTTGGTATTTGGTATCTGTCAAGGAAATTGTCCATTTCCTCAAGATTTTCTAGTTGTGTTGAATACAGGTTTTTGTAGTAGGATCTGATGATTTTTTGAATTTCCTCAGTTTCTGTTGTTATCTCTCCCTTTTCGTTTCTGATTTTATTAATTTGGATACTATCTCTGTGCCCTCTGGTTAGTCTGGCTAAGGGCTTATCTATCTTGTTGATTTTCTCAAAGAACCAACTCCTCGTTTTGTTGATTCTTTGTATGGTTTTATTTGTTTCTACTTGATTGATTTCAGCCCTGAGTTTGATGATTTCCTGCCTTCTACTCCTCTTTGGTGTATTTGCTTCTTTTTGTTCCAGAGCTTTCAGGTGTGCCATTAAGCTGTTAGTGTATGCTGTCTCCCGTTTCTTTTTGGCGGCACTCAGGGCTATGAATTTTCCTCTTAGCACTGCTTTCATTGTGTCCCATAAATTAGGGTATGTTGTGCCTTCATTTTCATTAACTTTCAAAAAGTCTTTGATTTCTTTCTTTATTTCCACCTTGACCAAGTTATCATTGAGTAGAGCATTGTTCAGCCTCCATGTGTACGTGGGTTTTCTTTTGTTTTTGTTGCCATTGAAGAGCACCCTTATTCCATAGTGATCTGATAGGAGGCATGGGATTAGTTCTATCTTTTTATATCTGTTGAGGTCTGATTTGTGACCAAATTATATGGTCAATTTTTAAAAAAGGGAAAAAAAGGTTCTGTTGCTTAATTAGATATAACTCTATGGAACTATATTAAAATGTGACATACCCTTACCTTTGCAGCTTTAAATACCTTTTCTTAAGTGCTTTTTCTCTAGCATTTTTAGTGTTTTAATACAAAATGTTATGGGTAGTTTCTTTTCTAGTCCTATTTCCTCTTCTATACGTCTCTTGAATCTCTACAGACATTTATTTGTATTTGTTTAAAAATGTTCTTCTTTTACTTAAAATATTTTCTATGCCTTTGACATAGTATTCCTTTTGACATTCTATGATACAATTTAAAGGTTTATATTTTCCTTTATCCAAAACTTTTGCATTATTTTAACTTAACCAGTGATCTACCATGACTTATCTAACTCCTATATCTTGTTTTCATTCTCTGTGTTTGTCCACCCTATCATTGGGCAGCTCTGGCACAGTTTGAGTCTGCCACTACTGTTGTAGAAGTCTGTGTACCTGGGCATCTAACTCAGGATCATCTCCATACTCTAACCCATAACACATTTTCCACAATACATTGTGGGCACTATGTGCCACGTACCTTTCCTTGTGTTGACTCCAGGTCCTTTCTTAAGTCCACATCTTCTCTGGTGTTAAAAGTGGGAGATTGAATGGTTTACTTTGGAACAAGTCTACTATCCTACCTCGATCTTCTGGTTCCACTGTATACTGTTTGACTCCTTGTACCCTGGACACCTAAGCTTCTCTGTTTTATAGATTGTTACATATTTTATGACATGCTTTCCTGTTTAACCTAATGTGTGCTCCTGCCAATTCCCTGATTACCAGATTCTGAATGTAGAGCCCCATAGCCTGGGGGACCTTAGCTTTGTTTACCTCAGCTTCTCTCCTATATTGTAGCACTGCCAACATATGTAAGCATTGCTTTTGTCTGCTCAAAAATGTAATTTTTGCCATGATCACTAGTATTATGTTGTTAAGAATATTCTATTCAATATGTTTGAGATTCATATACTTAGAACTTCTTACATATTATCTAATTTATTCCTCAAAGCAAATCTAATATTAGGTGGTGAGTAAGATAATATGTAGGAAAGTTAAGAAACAAGCACAATAACATCTCCTGGGTTAGTCTACAGTCCTAACTGGATGAATGGCATATATTCATGGATATATGTTTGAGAATATAATATCAAATCAAATTTGGGGAATGCAAATTGACCATCCAGAGCTAATGCAGCAAAGCATGGATTTAGCACTTCAAGTAAGGGAATTCTTAGTGATAAGAACAAACATACAAACAAATATAATTTGTAACTCATTCTAAGAAAGAACAGCTCTGAGCACAGGAGGTGTAGGCTACAAAAGTCAGGAATCTGATGCTTTATGTTGAAGGATGGCTTCCAAAAGAAGTGTTCTCTGAGTTGTAACCATGTTGAAATCTTAACAACCAACTATCCAGAAAGCATGGGTGCACTAAGAGCAGATAAATTAAGAAATAGAATGACATATGCCAAAAATGAACAGCTTATTTTCTTAATGTTTCTCTTTGTCACTAGAAGAAAACATGAAGAATAGGCACAGATGGAAAGTCTAACATGACAACTCAGTTTGTGACTTCAGCAATAAGGTGGATAAGAATGCGGCATTCTTTTATAAAAGGATACTTCAGGAGATTAGAATTGTAAATTAAACTTAATCACAATTTAATGAATTGATAAAGGTGTGAAAAGATATGTGATAGAAATGTTTTTGACAGTCGAATAAACTGAGGATTTATGCTACATAAAGAAATACTTGTTGCAAATGAAAACTAAGCACAACATCTTGGTATAAGTATAAAATTATAGTCAATTCTTAATTTATTAAACCTAGCGTTAAAATGAACTAGTTGGCTTCAAAATAATTCATATAAAAAGCAAACACATATAAGTGTAACTCCCTTTAATTGGTTTACTGTCTTCCTATAACATTTTTTTCATTAGGTTATGAAGGTGAAAATCTTATGAAGATCTTAAAAGACATTGAAAGCAGCACAGAAATCATGCTGGACAGATGGAAGTTTGAAGTCACACCCAATGATAAAGATGAGAAAGGAGACCCTGTGCCTTACAGCATCATCAATAACTACTTTTCCATTGGCGTGGTAAGCTTTGCCACTAAATCTTTTTTTTTTGCTTGTCATAAATATTCACTTAAATGTTTTAATCTATGAAGTTTTACTGATTATAAGCAATTTATGTTAACATACTGCTAGGAAATATATTTTTTCTTTGAAAAGTTGCATACTTATACTTATGTCCAATAGTGTTCTCCCTGCCTGCATATCTATGTGGCTCTTGTGTGCCTGGTACCCATGTAGGGCAGAACAAGGTATTTTATCCCTGGGGTGAATTGCATTTACATATGTTTAGGAGCCATGATGAGGTGCTACAAATTAAACCCAGGTCCAATAGAAGAGCATCCAGAGTTCTTAAAGGCTGACCCATCTCTCTGACCCTAGAAATACCCATTCTGATGCATAATATGGCTTAAAAATTCACTTAAAGGGAGACTATCAGTAACTGATAAATTTCATGACTTAAACAAAAGAAATCCATTACTTCTGCCTTGTCTGTTTCTGTTACCAAATGGAGCTTAGAATGATTGATAGCATAAGTATACATTACTGAGTATAAGAAGCTTTCATGAAAATATATAAAATGCATCCTATAAAATCAAAAGCAAAAAAGCAGATCACATACTCCAACATCTCAGGGCATACATTACCATTCCAAAACCTCAGAGTGAGGAAATACTGGACCAAATCAAGACCAGAAACAGGATGGGCAAACTACAAATTCAGCATTTCTATGCATGATGTCTTTCCAGATTTTTAATTCCTCTCATCTTTGTTGCTGCAACACAATTCTTTCTCTTTGGCTGATTCCACTCCTTCTTAGTAGCTTTCCTTGGCAGTTATCTGATGGCTCTGGCATCTCTAATACCTTGGGGATATCCAAGGCACCTTCATCTTTACGGTTTCTTGTTCCAGTGTCTGGATCCACTCATGTTCTTTGTGGCTCCTCCAAAGGGTTTGGGTCATTTCTCCAGCTCTGCACTCTGTAGCACTCTAGGCTCTTGTTGACTCCACTCCAGTGCTGTTGCTATTATTGGTGATCATCCCATAGCACTGGCATCTCCAATTCACTCTATTTCCACTATAAATAGACTTCACCAATAGCCTCTCATACGATATCTTCATGGTGCCAAATCTCAACTTATGTGCAGGAACCTTTCAGTCCTGGGCTGTAAACTGCAGAAGAAGCTGCAATTTTACCAATAGCCTTCCCTGGCCTCTCACAGTGTCATGCCTCAGCTGCTTTCCATGATCCTTTTATGGCTTTAAAACCAGTACCACCTGCGTGATTCTGACACATTACCAAGTCCAGCTGCAGTAAGAAGTACCACATTGTCTACCTCTGGAACACAGCTTCCTTGTGCTCCAAGAAAACACTTCCCAGAAGTTTTCACTTCAGTAATGCTGGTCTCTTCTTAATCTTTGCTAATTTCTTAGTTCTAACTAACCAGCATGAATTGACCCAGTCGTCTCTTCTATTCTTGACACTAAAGCCAGAGCCACATAAACTAAAACTGCACTGTGGAGTTCTGCAGCTTGCAGGTGCTGAAACCTGGTTCTGTTACATCTTTAATCTATTACATCCTTCATTGTCTAGTCTTGACTGGCCTAGAACTAGCTCTATAGATAAACCTTGAACTCAAAGATCTGCATGACTGTGTATCCTGAATGCTGGCATTAAAGGCATGTACCACCAACCAGGGACTTGTACTTTTCTTCATCTAGAACTTGCTCTAACCCAGGCTGGCTTTGAACTCAGAAATCTGCTTGCCTTTGTCTCCTGGTTTAATGGTGTGTACCACCTTGCCTAGGCCAAATCTTTCATGGCCACTACTCCTCAATATTTGGATGAAAAACCTGTGCCTTCTAGTCTAAAGATACGGATCATAAATGTGCCCTCCATTTCTGGATTGTAGTTTATTCCAGATTAAAAGTCCAAATGGACACAATAACCAGATAATATAACACCTAACATGACATATCTATTACTTGTTTAACTGCTCACACAACAACATGCTTATCTGGGTGGGATCTTGCCTGGATATCACAACTCCCTTCATCTCTTTTTCTTCTTGAACACAGGATTCAGTTCCATTTCACTTTTTGGTGCCCCTTTATTACTAGAATCATTTTGTAATTTTCCTTTTGAGGCTTGCTATGCTTAATCAAAATGCATACTCTTTATGAGAGTAAACCAGAGGACAAAGTCTGTGCTGGGCTTTTCTGAGACTTCCTTTCTCTATCTATTTTAAAAATAGTTTTATTTTATTTCATTCCAAATGTTGCCCAACTTCCCAGTCCCCCTCCAAAAGTCCTCTACCCCATATCCCATCCCCTTCGCCTCTGAGAGGGTGCTTTCCACACCTTTCTCCCCCACCCTCACCTCATTCTCTCACATCCCCTTTGATTTTTACCAGGGATTACAGCTAAATGATCGGATGTATCTGAGAAGAAACTTTGGACTTTTAACATTGTAGAGACTGTTACAGACTATGGGATTTTTGAAGTTGTACTAAATGTATTTTGCATTATGCTAAGGCTAGGTATGAAAATCATATGCTTGATCAAGCCTATGGGGACCAGGGAGTTGAATAGGGTGGTTGGAATATGTTTGGCTCAGGGAGTGACACTATTAGGAGGTGTGGCCCAGTTGTGACAGGGGCTGGAGGAAGTATATCATTGTTGGGGTGGGCTTTCAGACCCTTGTGCTAGCTGCCTGGACTATGTTCTTCTCCTGGCTTCTTTTGGATGAAGATGTAGAACACCATATCTGCCTGCATACTCCATGCTTCCAACCATGATGATAATGGCCTGAAACTCTGAAACTGTAAGCCAGCCCCAATTAAATTCTGTCCTTTATAAGAAAAGAAATGTATCTTATTTTTACAACTATGGTATAAATATTATAATATCCAACTAAGAATCCATGAAATAGGTGCTACTATCATCAAGTTACTTTTTTTAATCTTTTATTAGTTTATTTATTTACTTTACAGATTTTATTCAACACCCCATACCTCCTCCCCACACCCCTGTATCCACAAGGATGTCCCCACCACCCACCTACCCACCCCACCAGATCTCTAAACTCCTTGGGGCCTCCAGTCTCTTGAGGGTTAGATGAACCCAGATCCAGCAGTCCTCTGCTGTATATCATCAAGTTGTTAATAAATGAAATGAGTAATTTTATTTCTTTTAAAATCCTATGCATAAAGAAAATTGGTGTGTGTCAAAAATTATATGAAATAGAATCCTTAGGATGTTCACATTTTACATATCTATAGCCAATAATTACAAAGATTAAAATAAGTTATTGATAGTATTATATTTCATTTATTTAATTCCAAATCCATGTAAATATTTTCTGGTATATGGACTAATACTTTATAAAAAGCATTGGTTCATTCTCTTATAGTAATAGGCAAACTACTATGATATATAACTTGGTTGAATTTCTCCTCAAAATGCCTATTAATTTACCTTTATGCTGTTGTTTCTATTAAACATGTAAATTATATATGATTACACATATAAAACTTGAGATATTGATATCGACAAATGACAATTTTTAAATGATAGTAATACTATGATCATTCTTATTGTTTGCAAGAAAAATATAGTATGTTCGATCCTATTTTGAAGTCCTACCATGTACATTCGGTTGAGAAATGCAAAGTTTGACAACTTTTTGGGTCAATAAATATTTTATCATCTACATAAGAACTCTGGTACCCACCTATGGATTCTTTCAAAACACAAAGCTATAACAGATCCTCTTCTGCCTCTAATATTTATATTTCACCAACATTTCAAAAAAGACATCATGAGTTATATCATCTTCTGCATGGGAATTCATCACTTAACCTGATTTTGAAGCTAAATACAACTAGCTTAGGTTGTATTAATGCATTTTTCCTTTCTATTGCTAGGGAGTCTGTTATAAGCATATATAGCATATTATTGGTCCCTCAAATCAACCAATGTATATTTTGAATGTTTCTAGTCTTAAGATTATGAATAATGGCAGTTATTAGATATGTATAAGACTTGAAAAACATTGGGATATATCATTGTACACAGTATAGTGTTATGTTTCATAAATATATTTATATTATTACAGTATGTATTTTGACTACACAACCCCATACCCGACTTTCTCTTCCTGCTCAACTTCTTCCTTCCCACAGATGTCTTCAGTTTTATTTCATTTACATATAGAATTTTATATACCTATGAAAATTCTAGGAATTACACTTTACAACATGAGAGTAGGTGGTAATACTTGTCTTCTAGAGTCTGAGTAATTTACTCAGTATAATACCCAATTTTTTCCATGTCCCAGGATCATGATCTCATATTGTTTACAGCAGACTAAAATATCCTTTAATGTGCATACCACATGTCCTTCATCCATCAATCAGCTGATGCACTCCTAAGCTTATATAACAGGTGATTGTGAAGAGTATATGATTTAAAAAAGAATCTCATGTATAGCTATATGTCTTATTTGTATTTGACAAAACTCTCTGAAGAAAAGCTACTTAAGGAAGAAGGAGGTTACTTTTTGCATTGCAATGCACAATCCAATATCGCAAGTCACTGCAGCAGGAATTGATGTTCCTTGTCATATTCCATCCACTGTTTGTTAACAGAAAGCCATGAGTTCTTGAGTTCTGCTCGCGTTTGCCTTTCTATTCAGTCAGAGACTTTAGCGCATGAAATAATGATGCTCACATCATGGATATGTCTGTCTTATCACCTCCAATTAATCCAAACTTCATACTCCTTCTCAGGCATTCCCAGAGGGAAACCTAATAGAGAAAATCCCACATGAGCATGCCAGAATTCTTTCCACAAGTGATTTTAGATTTCATCAAGTTTATGAAAAAAAACTTAGCCATCAAAACTTTATCTCTTGTCATCTCGACATGGGAAGTCATCTCTTTGAACCATACACTTCCCCCACCCTTACCTCTTACGGCTCTCCATCATCGCCTAAAATAGGATACATTCAGCCCAACATCAAAGCTTACTCTTCAGCAGTACCAACAATGTTTAAAGTCTTTTTCAGAGACTCACTGCAATTTATTTACTGTGTTCTAGATTTAAAAATAATTACATAGTTTACGTAAACAATGGTACAGCATACATGGTCCCATTAGAAAAAGTGATAGTGGTGTCATAGTAAGGAAAGCCCAGATTCGAGTAAGAATGATCATAGATGCTCTAAAGTGCAAGGCTGTCCAGCTGCCACTTCAGTTCTGCTTCCTGAGGCACTTGTAGCATATCTCTTCAGTTGGTTCCTTTCCATAATTGCAACTTTTCTCAGTATAACTCCTATAATCCTGGCATCTCTAATATTTTAGGGTCTCTATTAAACTTAAGTTTAATTTTTACAGGTTCAGAGAGTAGCCTCCTTTGGACTCCTTCCAAGGAACCCAATCATGCCTGTTTCATCTCCTTGAAACAGTAGAATAAGACCCTCAATCGTGTATCGTTCATGTATGTACTACTAGCTCTTTGTGGACTTGGCTGACAAGTTCTGCTGCCAGCTTGAATGGAGCCTACCCCAACCTGGTCTTCAACTACAGCTATAGGATTTGCAGTTCTTGGTGGCTCAAGTTGCAAAAATCATCTTCCTAGCCATTCATTTTTCAGCAGGCAGCCTCTTCCTGATGTTTTCAATTCAAGCTATCTCCTATCACATAAATTCTAGCTTGTACAGGTTGGAACTTTAATGTGTAGGTTTTCCCCTCTGGTACCTTTCCTGTTGGCCCAGTACAGGAAGGAGGTTAGTCTTTTATAATTACATATGCTTTGTTTTCTGTATTCTTCTTTGCTACAGTAGTTACAAAATTTTCATCAAGAAATCTCACATTTTACTAAGTTTTTTGGCTCCTTTTCCTCCTATCACTCTTGTCTACTTAAAGATATGAATAAGAGGGCAGAGTAACAACCATGCCACAGCCTGGTTTTAAGGCTTCTGGATTTTTCTTTCACTAAAGAAGTAGATCTGATAATTCTGTGTTCATTTTGCTCCATTTCTCAGGACATTGATCAAAGGAAGCCATATTTTTTTTTTTTTTTTTTTTTTTTTGTTGCATAGCTTTGATTTTTATTCAGTATTAAGTTATAGTAGAAGAACCTTCTTTTTTTTTTTTTAATTTTATTTTATTTTATTTTTTTAATTTACATTCCAAATCACTTCCCCTTTCCCGTTTCCTCCCTCCCCGAAAGTCCCATAATATTTTTGACCAGACTAAAATAGTAATGGTCCCAAGGCCAGGTCTCTACAGAGTATTTACTCTATTCTTAAACTACTTAAGCAATGGTTTCACTGTGTGTTTTTGCCAGCACGTTCATCTTTCAAGTTCCTGGCCACATGGTCCATTGATTTCTGGTTTCAGCATATTAGTGCTTTTGTAACAAGCAGCTGAAATATCTCACATTCCTCCCACAAACCAGTTCCACAGGCCTAAGAATTCCACACTAACATTAATCACAATAGTAACTTTGGTACCAGTTCTTTGTGTAATTATTTGTTTTCTTGTGACAGTATATGACAAGAAGTCCAACTTTAGAAAAGGTTTATCGTGGCAAACAGTTTGGAAGCGTAGACTCTCATGACAGAAACGTCCTGGAGGAAAGAGTAACTCTGAATCATATAAGAATGTGAGTTTAGCACTCACTGCTGAGATTGCATCCATAGGCAGGAAACACAACCATATAAACATTTGTCTAAGCTCACATTCTGCATTTTATTCAGCATGGTTCTCAGCACATGATAAGGCACCACTCCAGTGGTCGGACAGTCCCAACTATGCATCTTATCAGATGATTTGTATATTTACTTCTGTGTCTATTTTTCCATAAATGTATAACACACTTTCTTATTCTCTATATATTTTTCTCAAAATGTAAAAATTGTATATACTATATCTTGATAATTCTGTATTGTCTTTCTTCCCCATGATCAAAGTTGGTATGTCTCCTTATTGGCTTGTTTATTGGCTCCCTTGTGAAAATTTCATCCCTTGTAATATGGAGGCTTAGTTGAGATTTTTTTTTCATAGATAACTGGTGCCAACATTGTTGAGCAGAGGTTATACTTAGAGATTTATTCTTCTCTTCCTCTTTGTTATTAGATGTGTCCACAAGTCTTTGTGTGTGTGTGTGTGTGTCTGTGTGTGTGTGTGTGTGTATGTGTGAAATTGAAAGTTAGACAATTAAGTCAGCATTGGATTTATATTCTAAATTCTTTTGTCTATTGTGTTCATGTACAAATTTATATTTAAATAGTGATTTAAAAATAGCTAGGGACCTTATTAATGTGTAAGTGGCCCAGAGGTCTGGTAGAGCACTCAGACAACTAGGGATATGTAATATGTTATTAAATTCCAATGTATGTGTCTCATTCCTGAATTTACCTCTTGAATTTCTAGCTAGATTGTGGTTGTTTACCCCTTATCAGCTTCATAAAATCAGGTTAGCTGCGATGTTCACATTCCCCATTCCTTTGTCTTATAAATCATTGCCACGTCACATAAATCTTAGGCCACAGATATGTTCTGGCTTCCATTTATTTCTCATGAAGAAATTTTTCTTAGAGTAGACATATCAGTTTATAGCTTGCCACATCTTGGTGGTAGTACAACAGCCATAAAACTGAGTGTATGGAAGCAGATCCAGCACTAGTATTTTTAACTCTTATGAAGTTTTTCCTGAATAAACATGTCACTAGTGGTTATATGGCTTCCCAACGAATTTCCAAACTCTTTCAATGCAGTAAAATTCCTGTTACTTCTGGACACATGCAAGACTGTTATGAGTGAGGGAAGTAGTGAGGGGCCACTATACAGGTCAGGAAGTCTCTCAACTCAATAGTTATAACAAATAGTTTAGGGCTAAATATATTTGTATTATTGAGATTTAAAAATTCTGACGTGAGCAAACTGAACATTATAACAAAAAATTTAATGTAAGGTTAAGTAAAATAGTTTTATTAAAGGAAAATATTTAAAAATTTATGTACAAAAATTTAGTTGCAAAAAGGAAATCATCAAAACCCAACCAAATGAACCAGTAAAATAAAGTAAGATATAGCAAAAGGCAGAGAATAACTGAGAAAAAAATAATATTGTCTAAATCAAAATATGAGTCATTGAAACAATTATTTAAATTTATTATGAAAATAATTTCCTCAAATATTATGAGAATTGAGAATGATCAATTTAGAGTGAAAAAGAAACACAACAAAGTACAAATTAATCAAAAATATTTAAAACATGTCCTAATTCTTTTGACTTGAATTCTTTGGATGCAGTATCATATGGGGTGTAGTGTGTGATAATAGTACTCTGTTTTTGAAAGATGTACATCTCCACAGGTGTACAGTATCAGTGTGTAGTCAAAGTAACAAACATAATGAACAATTTATGTTTCATGTGTTCTTAAAAAAGTACTGCTCAGGCAGTAAGCAGCTTGGATCTTCCTTTCCTGTCAGTATAAGTATGTAATTACAAAACACAACAAAACTATCTTAAGCTATTCTTGAATGTACAAGTCATCAGGTTGGACTTGGGGATTTGGTCAGTTGTACAGAGCTTGCTAAGTAAGTATGTTTGCTCATTGGCTGTTATTATCAAGGAAAAGAAGGAAGGAAAGAAAGAAAGAAAGAAAGAAAGAAAGAAAGAAAGAAAGAAAGAAAGAAAGAAAGAAAGAAAGAAAGAAAGACAGAAATGCTGTAAAGTTAAGGCATGAGAGGAATGTCTCAAATTGTTAGCACAGATTCTGGAACGCAGAAGTTTGGCATGTGTGCAGGTATCTCTGTGGGAAGCACTGTCACATAATACAGTGTGAACACACAACTTCATTGGATTACCATTATCACTTTTGGTATTCCAACCATACTGATGTCAAGTACTCCACTATCTCTAAAGAATGCTTTCTCATTTTTAAAGAAAAACTGAGTTAGAGGTACACAGTAATCCTCACACTCATTCTGATTATGATATACTATACATACATTTAATAACAAGAATATGATATCACAATCCCAAAAGATCAGTGATCTAGTAACAAGTAAAAATGAATTTCTCTTATGAGCTTGGTCAAAACACTGAACTATGGGAGTTAGTACTGCTTCATCTTGTCAATCAGTTACCTGGGTTCCTCCTATATTGCAGCTCACCATCCTCTAGATCAGAGATTCTCAAAATGTCGGGGGGCAACCCCTTGTGAGGGTCAAAGGCTTATCAGATAGTTGCATTACTATTCATAACAGAAGCAAAATTAGAGTTATAAATTAACAATTTTATGGTTGGAGGTCACTACAACATGAAGAACCGTGTTAAAGAGCTGCAGCATTACGATGATTGAGAACAACTGCTTTAGATCTTTTTCTATTATTAAAAACCTGGACAGAAAATACATGTGGAACGTTGCAACACCCTGATTTTGAATTGCTTTATGTTAATGAGATAGTATTATATTAAAGTATTATTTTCATTGATGACGAAGATCTCGAAAATATTTCTCAGTACTTAAAAGAGAGAAGAGAATAAATATTCAGCCTGCCCTGGAAAAAAAACAGAGAGAAACAGTAAAAAATGAATACCACATCTCTATTGTCTAGGCTTGTGGGATGGTAGCATAAGAAGGCATTGCTAGATGATAAACAGTTCTACTTTAAAATCCTGGGATAAGAAAAGTAAGAAACTGAACTGTTATCTACCAGTTGTTGTTCTGATTTTCCACTTTTTTAACCATACATAAAGTTGTTTTCCAGAAAGAAATTTCCTAGAAATCCTGTCATCAAGGAGCACATATATGACATTAATCTTATAACTGATTCTATCCATTTGTTTAATAAACAAAATGTGTTTAATAAACAAAAATGAACAAGTTTTTTGTCAATCTCTCTAATGAACATAGATGTAAACCTCTAAATAAATAAAACACTTGGAAACTGAATTGTAGTGAACATCAAAAAATTGCCCACAATGTTCAGGTTGGCTCCATCACAGGCTAAAAAAACAGCATGTAATATAATATATCATACATATGATATATATGTATCATACATATACACACATACACATACACATATGTGTGTACATAAATATATAAAATATATAGGGCCCTTCTCTGGAGAATCCTGATTCTCTCTCAGAAACCTATAACTCTTCATCTAGGAGTGGGTCTTGCAAGAGTTTACCCATCTACACTGGTATTTCAACTGATGTTGTCATTTTAAGGTTTGTATTAGGCAGCCATATTTTCATATATATGAGATTTCTAGAAGATATAATCTCATATCCAACTTCCTAATCATTTGACTCTTAAAATCTCTCAAAGCCCTTTTTTGAGATGTTCTTTAAGACTTATATATTGTGTGGTTGGGTGTGAGTACATGTGTGCAATGAATAAAAATATATAAACACTGATTTACTTATAAAGGGTTGGAAAACATTCAAGAAAGTTAAGGCATATTCAATAGTATAAGAAAGTAAAAAGACAAATTCTAATGACATACAAACCCAGTTTTATTACCCCCAAAATAAATGGAATATACAAACAACTGGCCTAGATATTCCTTAGAAAAGAGGGAGAGATGGGGCTTAATAAATAGCAAAACTCTATAGAAACTATTTAATGATTTTGAAATGTAGCACTTGCAATTTAGCAGTCATTCTGAGAAATGGGACATTTTCCAGGGATATGAAAAATCTGAAACTCTATGTGGAGGGAGGGACCTCTTAGACCTGAGTCTAAGGTCAATATGAAGAAGAATGCAAATCGATCCATTCTTATCTCCTTGCACTAAGCTCAATTCCAAGTGGATCAAGGACTTCCACATAAAACCAGACACACTGAAACTAATAGAAAGGAAACTAGGGAAGAACCTTGAACATATGTGCACAGGGGAAAATTTCCTGAACAGAATACCAATAGCTTATGCTCTAAGGTCAAGAATTGACAAATGGGACTTCATAGAATTACAAAGTTTCTATAAAGCAAGGGACACTGTCAAAAGGACAAAGCGGCAACCAACTAACTGGGAAATGATCTTTACCAACCCTACAACTGACAGAAGGCTAATATCCAATATATACAAAGGACTCAAGAAGTTAGACTCCAGAGAGCCAAATAAGCCTATTAAAAAATGGGGTACAGAGCTAAACAAAGAGTTCTCACCTGAAGAATATCTAATGGCTGAAAAGCACCTAAAGAGATGTTCAACATCCTTAGTCATTAGGGAAATGCAAATCAAAACAACCCTGAGATTCCACCTCACACCAGTCAGAATGGCTAAGATCAAAAACACAGGAGACAGCAGTTGTTGGCAAGGATGTGGAGAAAGAAGAACACTCCTCCACTGCTGGTGGAAGTGCAAGCTGGTACAACCACTCTGGAAAGCAGTCTGGCGGTTCCTCAGAAAACTGGGCATGACACTCCCAGAGGATCCTGTTATGCCACTCCTGGGCATATACCCAGAGGCTTCCCCTGCATGCAATAAGGACACATGCTCCACTATGTTCATAGCAGCCTTATTTATAATAGCCAGAAGCTGGAAAGAACCCAGATGTCCCTCAACGGAGGAATGGATTCAGAAGATGTGGTATATCTGCACAATGGAATACTACTCTGCAATTAAAAACAATGAATTCACGAAATTCTTAGGCAAATGGTCAGAACTGGAAAATATCATCCTTAGTGAGGTAACCCAATCACTAAAGAACACCCATGGTATGCAGTCACTGATAAGGGGATATTAACCCATAATCTCGGAATACCGAGACACAATTCACATATCAATAGATTTCCAAGAAGATGGAAGGAGAGACCCCTGGTCCTGGAAAGACTGGATGTAAGGGAATACCAGGACAGAGAAGCAAGAGGGGGTTGAATGGGGAACAGCGGAAGGGAAGGGGACTTCTAGGACTTTCGGGGAGGGAGGAAACGGGAAAGGGGAAATCATTTGGAATGTAAGAGGAAACGGGAAAGGGGAAGTGATTTGGAATGTAAATTAAAAAAATAAAATAAAATTAAAAAAAATATAGAAAATAAAAAAAAGAGAAGAGAAAATCTCAGATGCAGAAGATACTATAGAAAACATTGACTCAACAGTCCAAGAAAATGAAAAATGCAAAAAGTTCCTTACTCAAAACATCCAGGAAATCCAGGATACAATGAGAAGACCAAACCTAAGGATAATAGGTATAGACAAGAGTGAAGATTCCAAGATTAAAGGGCCAGTAAATATCTTCAACATAAGTATAGAAGAAAACTTCCTTAACCTAAAGAAAGACATATCCATGAACATACAAGAATCCTACAGAATTCCAAAACTAGAAATTCCTCCCGGCACATAATAATCAAAACACCAAATGTACTAAACAAAGAAAGAATATTAAAAGCAGTAAGGGAAAAAGGTCAAGTAATGTATAAAGGCAGACCTATCATAATTACACCAGACTTCTTACCAGAAAGTATGAAAACCAGAAGATCCTGGGCATATGTCATACAGACCCTAAGAGAACATAAATGCCAGTCCAGGCTACTATACCCAGCAAATCTCTCAATTAACCATAGACAAAGAAAATAAGATATTCTATGACAAAACAAAATTTCTACATATCTTTCTATAAATCCAGCTTTACAAAGGATAACAGATGGAAAATACCAACACAAGGAGGGAAGCTACACCCTAGAAAAAGCAAAAGGTAATCTTTCAACAAACCCAAAAGAAGATAGCCACACAAACGTAATTCCATCTCTAACAACAAAAATAACAGAGAGTAACAATCACTTTTCTTTATTTTCTCTTAGCATCAATGGACTTAATTTCCCTAGTAAAAAGACTTAGACTAAAATTCTGAATGCATAAACAGGACAAAACTTTTTGCTGCATACAGAAAACATACCTCAGTGACAAACGTAGACACTACCTCAGAGTTAAAGGTTGGAAAACAATTTTCCAAGTAAATGGTCAGAAAAAAACAGCTGGAATAGCCATTTTAATATCCAATAAAATCAACTTTCTTTTTTTTTAATTTTTTATATTTTTATTTACATTCAAAATCATTTCCCCTTTCCCGTTTCCCCCCTTCCCGAAAGTTAAAATCAACTTTCAACCAAAAGTTGTCAAAAACAACAAGGAAAGACACTTCATTCTTGGTAAAAGTAAAAATATACCAAGATGAACTCTCAATTCTGAACATCTATGCTTCAAATGTAAGGACACCCTCAATCATAAAAGAAACTTCCCTAAACCTCAAAGCACACATCGCACTCCATACAATAATAGTGGGAAACTTTCCCGGTTCCTCCCTCCCCAAAAGTCCCATAAGCCCTCTTCCCTCCTCCTGTTTTCCATTCAACACCCTCTCGCTTCTCTGTCTGGGAAAGGGGAAGTCATTGGGAATGTAAATTAAAAAAAATATAGAAAATAAATAAAAAAAAATAGTGGGAAGCTTCAACACTCAACTCTCAACAGACAGATCATGGAAACAAAAACTAAACAGAGACACAGAAAAACTAACAGAAGTAGTGAACCAAATGGATCTAATAGATATTTATAGAACATTTCATCCTAAAGCAAAAGAATATACTTTCTTCTCAGCACGCCATGGTACCTTCTCCAAAACTGACCGTATTATTGCTCACAAAACTGGCCTCAAAAGATACAAGAAGATTGAAATAATTCCATGCACTGTATCAGATCACCACGGTCTACTGCTGGTCTTAAATTCCAACAAAAACAACAGAAAACACACATAGACATAGAAGCTGAACAATGCTCTACTCAATGATAATTTGGTCAAGGAAGAAATAAAGAAAGAGATTAGAGACTTTTTAGAATTTAATGAAAATGAAGACACATCATACCAAAAACTGTTGACACAATGAAAGCAGTGGTAAGAGAAAAACTCATAACTCTGTATGCCTCCAAAATGAAACTGGAAAGATCATACACTACCAGCTTGACAGCACACCTGAAAGCTCTAGAAGAAAAATGAAGCAAAGGCACCCAAGAGGAGTAGACGGCAGGAAATAATCAAACTCAGGAATAAAATCAACCTAATATAAACAAAAAGAACAATACAAGGATCAACAAAACCAGGAGCAGGTTCTTGGAGAAAATCAACAAGATAGATAAACCCTTAGCCAGACTAATCGGAGGGCACAGAGACAGTACCCAAATTAATAAAATCAAAAATGAAAAGTGAGACATAACAATGGAAACTGTGAAAATTCAAAAAGTCATCAGGTCCTACTACAAAAGCTTATACTCAACAAAATTGGAAAATCTGGATGAAATGAATAATTTTTTAGACATGTACCAGGCGCCAAAGTCAAAACAGGATCAGATAAACAGTCTCATATCCCCTGAAGAAGTAGAAGCAAGAAATTAATAGTCTCCCAACTACAAAAAGCACAGGACCAGATGGGTTTAGTTGATAATTCTATTAGATCTTCAGAGAAGACCTAATACCAGTATTCTTCAAACTATTCCACTAATAGACTCAGAAGGAACACTACCCAATTCATTCTATGAAGCCACAATTACAATTATACATAAACCTACCAAAGACCAAACAAAGAAAGAGAACTTCAGACCAGTTTCCCTTATGAACACTGATGCAAAAATACTTACTAAAATTCTTGCCAAAAGAATTCAAGAACACATCAAAACGATCATTTACCATGATCAAGTAGGCTTCATCCCAGTGATGCAGGGATGGTTCAATATATGGAAATCCATCAACATAATTCACTACATAAAAAAACTCAAAGAAAAGAACACATGATCATCTCATTAGAAACCGAAAAAACATTTAACAATATTCAGCATTCCTTCATGTTAAAAGTCTTGGAAAGATCATGAATTCAAGGCCCATACCTAAACATAGTAAAAGCAATATAAAGCAAACCAGTAGCCAACATCAGACTTAAAGGAGAGAAATGCGAAGCAATCACACTAAAATCAGGGACTAGACAAGGCTGCCCACTCTCTCCCTGTCTATTCAGTATAGTATAGTATAGTATAGTATAGTATAGTATAGTATAGAGCAATTAGATAACCAAAAGAGGTCAAAGGGATACAAATTGGAAAGTAAGAAGTCAAAATATCACCATTTGAAGACAATATGATCATATACTTAAGTGGACCCAGCCATACCACTACTGGGCATATACCTAGAAGATGCTCCAACATGTAATAAGGATACATGCTCCACTATGTTCATAGCAGCCTTATTTATAATAGCCAGAATCTGTAAAGAATCCAGATGTCCTTCAACAAAGTAATGAGTACAGAAAATATGGTATATTTACACAGTGGAGCACTATTGAGAAGGATGAATTCATGAAATTCTTAGGCAAATGGATGGAACTAGAAAATATTCTGAGTGAGGTAACCCAATTACAGAAGAACACAAATGGTATGCACTCACTGATAAGTGGATATTAGCCCAAAAGCTCTGAATACTCAAAATACAATTTACAGACCACATGAAGCTCAAGAAGAAGGAAGACCAACATTTGGTGATTCGGTTCTTCTGAGAAAGGAACAAAATACTCACAGAAGCAAACATGTAGAGAAGAGACTGAAGGAAAGGCCATCCAGAGACTGTACCACCTGGGGATTCCTCCCATATACAGTCACCAAATCCCGACACTATTGTGGATGCCAAGAAATGCTTGCTGAATGGAGCCTGATATGGCTCTCTCCTGAGAGGCCCTGCCCGTACCCTACAAATACAGAGGCAGACGCTCACAGCCAACTATTGGATGGAGCGCAGGGTCTCCAATGGAGGAGTTAGAGAAAGGACTACAGGAGCTGAAGGGGTCTGCAACCTCATAGGAAGAACAACAATATCAACCAACCAGACCACCCAGAGCTCCAAGGGACTAAGCCATCAACCAAGTGATACACATAGCTCTAGCTGCATATATAGCAGAGGATTTTCTTGTCAGGCATCAAGGGGAGGAGAGGTCCTTGGTCCTGTGAAGGCTAGATAGATTTGCCATTGTAGGGGAATGAGGGTGTGGAGGTGGGAAGGGGTGGATGGAGGAACACCCTCATAGAAGTAGGGTGTTAAAAAAAAAGAAAGATAATATGGCGAGTTCCAAAGTTTATTTGTGATAGATAACAAAACTTACTGTCCAAAATAAAATTACATCCAAAGGACACTTTCCTATGGATGTAAATGCCAAAGTTACAAATAAATAAATCAGCAAAGCTAGTACCAAGACCCTACAGCACCCCAGAGGAAAAGCAATGAAGCCACAGCATGGTTGTTGATGGTTTGTTTTATTATCATGAAAATGAACCAGAAATGTCATAATTATTTAATTTAAAGAGACGTGAGGGTTGTTAACTTTTATTACTAAAACTTGTTGGTAGTGCTGGAGAGATGGCTCAGCAGTTAAGAGCACTGACTGCTCTTCCTGGTCAAGGTCCTGAGTTCAAATCCTAGCAACAACATGGTGGCTCACGACCATCTGTAAGGAGATCCAATGCCATTTTCTGGAATGTCTGAAGATAGGGATAGTATACCCATAGAAATAAAATTAATTAATATTTAAAAGCAATTATTGGCATAAGTGCATGTGACACATATTGCATCATATACAAATCCATTGTTAGCACTGTCTTCGTTAGAGGATTATAGCAACATTCCAAATATAATTTCAAAAGGGTGCAACTGTTCAACATTATTTTAGTCAACACTATTAGAAAGTGAGTTAATTAAGTGATGAGCAATGTAAACTGTATATATATATATATATATATAGATAGATAGATAGATAGATAGATAGATAGATATAGATATAGATATAGATATATACATATATCTATATATATAAAAGAAAAAGATTTGTTTGTTATTTTAAGGAGATATGCAGTTATAATAAATGTATACTCTCAATTAAAAATGAATTCAGAAAGCAGGATATGTTAATGACTATTGGATAGGTATTTTTATTTAGAAATAACTTTTATATTAATATTTATTTTATATTTTATATCAATAAAAGTTAAATCATAAAAATATTATGTTTTAGTTTTAATAAGAATGTTAGCCTGCGTGACTAAGAAAAAAACAGTTTAAAATTATAAAATAAGATAACAATAATAATAATAATAATAGTATGTTATTTTATGAAAAGATTTAATGTTATCACAAGAATCAATGTTCCAGAAAGTTAATTTCCAAATTTGGATCACTGCTACTGAGAATTAAAATGGGTTTAGTGGTCCTTTTAATTAACTGAAGTTTACTATTGGATGAATGCCATAATAATTTTCTGTAATCATGTACCTACAATGGTCAATGTTCTCAAATGCTAAACACTGCTGAGTAACTGTAGCTCTTATACTGTGGTAGAAATAGAGAATAGAACTGAGTAGAAAGTGCAAGTCAATGAGGAAGCTACCCAACACAGAGAGAATATGCTATTTAGCATATGCTAAAATTCCAGATTGCTGGATAAAATCGAAGGAAACAATAACTGATGTGACAGACTACTTATTCATTTGAATCAAAATAAATTTCTATTTCATCCTCCTGTTCTTGTGTGATTTACATCTAGCATAAGTAAGTTAATTCACCACAGGTCCTTGAAGAGTGGGAGTGGGATTCCATCTAGCATGTACTGTCATTTATGTAGGAGAAATTTGTCTGAGGCAAGGAGAAAGTCGCATGTGTTTAAAGGTGAAATAAACTATGTTTTCCATGATTTCCCTCATTTAAAAGGTATTTAATAACACACTGATACGTAAATGCCTCAAAAATATTTCCAGCCACTAGTAAACATGACATAAATAAACTAGAATGCACAGTTTGATATCAGAATAAATGAGCACTCCTGGAGAGATGGCTCTTTGGTTAAAGGTACATGTTGCTCTTACAGGGGACTTGGGTTCAGTTAAAGCACCCATGTGGTGGCTCTGAACCGTCTCTAACTCCAGTTCAAAGGTCTTTCTCACCTTCTCTGTCAGAGTCCTGCTCAAGCAGGATTCTGAAACCTGAAGATAAATTGTGGTGTCATCAACAAAAGTGAAGACAGTGACCTCCTGTTAATGTTCAAGCTGGTAGTGGTGGCGCACACTAGTAGGATTTGCTGAAGGAGGCAGAGGCAGGAGGATCACAAGTTCGAGGCCAGCCTAGGCTCTTATCTTCTTGTTCTCTTGCTCCTGCTCTCTTCTCTCTTGCCCTCTTGCTCCCCCTCTCTCCATGTGGTCATGGCCAGCCTCTACTTCTCTACTCTCTCCTTCTCTCTGCATTTCTCAGTTTCTACTGCTCTCTTAACTCCCCTCCCCATGCCCTAAATAAACTCTATTCTATGCTAAGGAGAGAGAGAGAGAGAGAGAGAGAGAGAGAGAGAGAGAGAGAGAGAGAGAGAGAGAGAGAGAATCTTTTGTCATAATACATCTTTAATTGTAAGCAGAGACATGCTCATTGTACTAAATAACCCTTCCTGATATGCACCTATCAATTCCTGAAACCATCTTTCCATGAACCATTTTGAACCATTTTTAAGTCTATATTGATCAGACAAAGCTTCGCCATTTTCTAACTCACTGTTGATCAGACATAGCTTCCTCATTTTAAGTCTCTTTTGATCAGACATATCTTCCACATTTTAAGTTTCTCCAGAACAGTTATGTAGGAAGGACCCATTGTACTTCACACTTCTACAGGCTTACTCAGTGGTACTGCAGCTGCCTCTCTAAGAATATGATTATATGACCCAGGATTAATGGTCATATATGGCAGATAGATAGAGGCAGAGAGAACAGAAGAGGGTTTTACCCCTGCAAAGAGTTTTCAGTAAAATAGAATAAATCCCAAGGCTTTCAGCTTGCATGATTCCAGCCTTGCTCATGACCCAAAACATGAAACTAAATATTGCTATGAGTATAAACAGCATAGCAAAAGCAAGGAGAACTTGTAGCACATGCAGTCTAGGTGATAAATATAGGGACCACAAAATTCACCACAGGTCCTTGAAGAGTGGGAGTGGGATTCCATGAGCCTTGCCACAGTAGAATCCAAGATGTTCTCCATAGCCCTCGCCACTATAGAGTTCCAGCAGCGACACATTCACGTAATCACTGCAGATGATGCATGACCATGGCAACTCTTCTAACCCCTTTGCATGTACACGATGCACATTCATACATGCAGTCATGACACTCATACACATACTGTAAACTGGAATAAAAAAATCTCTTAAAAGTAACCCCCAAATGAGATTTGAAATAGCAGATGATTTACATGTACCTGCCATCCTAGTACTCGGGGGTAATGATCTGAAATGAGGAAACATTCCAGGCCAGGCTGCACAACAGATTCATTTACTGACTGAAAATATAAAAACAAAAAGATAAATAGATAAAAGATCTAAGGCAGCAGTTTTCAATCTGTGGTTTATGATCCCCTTGGGAATCAAACAACCCATTCACAGAAGGCACATATCAGATACCCTGAACATGAGTTATTTACATTATATTCATAACAGTTACAAAATTAAGAGTAAAAGTTATATTACCTAAAGAAGTTATAGAAACAAATTTAAATGAGAAAACCAAGTTGTTCATGAGTAAACACACCTCTTATTTTGAGAATGAGGGCATCACAGAAACTACTTGAAGACTATAATAACAATTAAATAATAGTGTTCCTCAAACTCCTAATAAAAATGATAACAGAGAGAGAGTGAGTGAAAGAGAGGGAGGAGAGAAGGAGAGAGGGAGAGGGAGAGGAAGAGGGAGAGAGGGAGAGAGAGAGAGAGAGAGAGAGGAGGGAGGGAGAGAGAGGGGGGAGGGAGGGGGAGAGAGAGAGAGAGACAGAAGTGGCAATCAAATTTCCATAATTTTGTATAGCTTTGTCTCTAATATGATGCCTTAAAGCCCGAAAATGTAGTAAGGTGTTAACAAGGGTTTCATCTACTACATGGGAATATAGAGATAAATGAACACTTGTTTCTTATAGTTAGTGTGATTTAAAACTGTGGTGAGACCATATTTTTACAAAATGATTCAAATATGTTTAAATGCTCCCAAGCCCACACCACAATACTTATATTCTCAGTGAGATACTAAAGTTTAATGTTAGTATTTTCATCCTTGCATGCTGGGAACATACTTATGTATTTGAGATTTGATGCTCTTTTAGTTGCCTAGAGTTTATGGCTGCTGTTGGACTGCTCTTTCATTCATACCCACAACATGACTGTTTTATTTGTTTGATGATGTGAGTGGATCTATGTGGCAAGTTACTTTAAACACTTGAAAGTAAAAAATAACAAAACAAACAAACAAGAAAAGCTGTATGAGTAACCCAGTTCCCATCATTGTAGACCTTCTGGTGGGCAAACAGTAAGCAAGCATATTTCAATTGAGCGGAGTTCTCAATTCAAAGATGCAAGTTCTGTGATAGAAAGTAACCAAGACAGGTGTATGTTTCATCTGGGTGTTACCCAGCTGCTTCATGGTACCTTGTTTTGTATTATTGATGCATTTCCCACAATGAATTCACCTATGATATGCTGTCTTGAGGTATTAATAGCTAATTCTTCTATTTCAGTTGTTTCTTCTTTCTATTTGTGTCTTAAGATTCATTTGTCCTCACTTATTTTCCCCCAGGAATTAGACATTAGGTGCCCCAAAGGCGTGACATCCACTGGCTCCTTACTTTTAGTTTCCTATACTCCAGTTCTGTTGACAGCTGTGGATTCTCCAGCCCCCAACAAAACAGAATCTGCTTTGTTGTGTCATCTTCGTTCCCTTGTGTCTTTGAATAGATTGCTTTAAACAAAAACCAAGAAAAGAGAGAGAGTGAGAAAGAAGAAGAAAGAAGGAAAGAAAGAAAGAAAGAAAGAGAGAGAGAGAGAGAGAGAAAGCTTATTGAAGTAGGAACTTTAAAATCCATATTCCAGAGTAGTTTCCTATGTAGATGCATTCATTTTTCTTAACTGCAGAAAAAAAGGAAAAGAGTTTCCATACTTTCTGTACTGTATGAAAGTTGAGAATAAATTAATGAGAGATACTTTATCAAAAAATTAAGTGACTTCAGGTATTATCTTTATTATGTACTGTAGCACATTTTTATCTAAGCTATACATATAATACTGTAATAGAAAGATTTTTGTACATATTATGGTGAGAGATGTTAGTGCTCAAAATGATTTTCCGCGTTGGGCACTGTCAACCAGATTGACTTGATATTCCTCCCTGGATAATTCCTTTGGATCTATAAATGGAACTATGTGATAAACACTTACCTTCTAACTGTATACTCAACATAGTATTGTAAGATAATATAATTATGTGAATTTATGAAATTCTAATATTTTAGTTCTTATTAGTATTTAATTATTGACATCATTTACTAATTCTTTCAGCTAAAGTGTTTACTCTAAATATTCAGCTACTATTATAGAGTATTCAAAGATAAGCCTTGGGTAGTTTAATTCAAAGCTATTAATTATATCATATCTCCCGTATCTCTGAAGTCAAAAAAGTCCATGGATCACATCTATGAAAATTTTTGACTATGATTAATATAAATTTTCTTGGCATGCTGAGATAAATAGATACTCAGTCATAAAACAGTGTTCAGGAAGACAATGCTAGTACTATTCTGTTTTCTTCGCAGTGATTATTGACTTTTTAAGCATCTGTTAATCTGTTAATACTAGAATGTTTCACCTTGGACCCTCTACAAAATAGAAGTCAGCACAGTGGACAGAGACAGCATGGGAACAAGGATTTCTGCCATGGCCCTACTCTTTTGTAGAACATTTTTAGTATGCATTTGTTCCATACATAGTAAAAAAAATAATAATAAAAATAAATAAATAAAAAAAAGAGTGGTTATAGAAACCAAACATGAAAGGGAAACTTTTATCCACATTAATCCTCCTGAAGTCACTGTGATAGTATTCTCCAGGACTAAGAGAAATCTGACAAAGACAAGTGGACTTTTATTGCATCATGTATATTACCACCCAAATGTCCTATCAAATAGATATTTTCATGGCTATGATATAATGCTCTTCTGCCTTAGTCAGTCCCTAAGAGCTTCTTATTCTGTCAGTGTAAGAGAAATTATGACTACATAATTTTCACAGACATAAATTCCAAGTTAGTGGAGCCCTTGATGATCTGAACGCCTTCAGTTTTCATCTCCTTCTTACAGTACACAGTATTCCTGAGAATGGAATGAAAATATCTTTCTGTAGAAATTTAGTAGTAGTCACTGACTCATTTAGAAAGAAAAAAAATACTTGGTTTGTTATAAAGGCCAATAAAATTGTACTCTGAACATGATCACTTTGTTTGTTTGTTTGTTTTTTGTTTGATTGCTTTTTTGGTTTTTCAAGACAGGGTTTCTCTGTATAGTCCTGACTGTCCTTGAACTCACTCTATAGACAAGACTGGCCTCTGGGATCCTATGCCCTCTTCTGGTGTGTCTGAAGATAGTGACAATATATGTATATACTCATATATACATAAAATAAATAAATAAATCATAAAAAAAGTTCAATTTTTATTTTTTTATTAGATATATTCTTTATTTACATTTCAAATGATTCCACCTTTCCTGGTTCCCCCCTCCCTGAAAGTCCCATAAGCCCTCTTCCCTCCCCCTGTAGCCCAATCAACCCCTTCCCGCTGCTTCCCTGTCCTGGTATTCCCCTACACTTCTGCATTGAGTCTTTCCAGGACCAGAGGCCTCTCCTTCTTTCTTCTTGGGCATCATTTGATATGCGAATTGTTTCTTGGGTATTCCAAGTTTCTGGGCTAATATCTGCTTATCAGTGAGTGCATATCATGTGTGTTCTTTTGTGACTGGGTCACCTCACTCAGGATTACATTCTCCAGTTCCACCCACTTGCCTAAGAATTTCATGAATTCATTGTTTTTAATAGCTGAGTAGTATTCTAATTGTTTTGTCTGCTAATCTCCTCTGTGCCATTACTGTGACTACATAATAGCTCCATGGGGAAGCACTTGTCTAGAATGTGCAAGATCCCATATTTGATCACCAGCACTGAAAAACAGATTAGCACAAATAATTATTAATTTGTTCCTATCTTATATCACTTAAATTTTTTTTGGTTAAATTCTATGGCTATAAAGATAATTTTATTCATCTGATGGTAATTTGATAATAATTTTATACTACTAATAATTTAAAATTAAAACATTATTTTATTTTGTGTTTATGTTTACATGGGTGCCACTTTAATAGGTGTAGAGGTCAGAGGACAACTTAAAGGAGTCATTTCTATCCTCCTGCCATGTATGTCCAAGGATCTAACTTATTTCACCAGGTTCCACATCACATGTCTTCTTTATCTGATGAACCATCTTACCAGCCTCAAATGATAATTTTATGTAGATCATAAATAAATTTAAACTTTGCATTTGAGAAGCTGAAACATGATGATTCATAATACTAATGAAACAAAAATGGTAAGATCATGTCTATCTATAATATTTGTTACAATATTCTAAATCACATTTTATGGTGAAAAGAAATCTTTGTAGGGCTATGAAATAATTTCACTGTCTTGGGAAAGTCAACTCCCTATTTGTATTGTGCGATTTTAGCAGGACTTTGTCTTATGAAACAGGGTCTTTGTCTTATAAAAATTTTATTTAACTTAACAAATTAGCAGTTATAATAATCCACCTTAATATCAAGTGCTCAGTGATTATATATCAATTGATTTATTTTACCTATAACTTTCTGCAAGTTTAATTTGAGTTATTTTCAAATATTTCATACTATTTTAACAACTTAGTATATTGAAGAAAATTTATGAGTATGTCATTTTTTACTGAGCTGTAGACAACTTATGCAGTAAAGTATAAACTAGTATTCCTTTAGAAGAAAACAAGCAATAATATATACTATAATTTGACTTTGTCCCCCAAGTTAAAATAAAGTCTTCATTTACAAACTAATAAAAGAAATGCTGTTTTATTAACTACTGTATCAGTAATTTTCAAATTTCTTTCCACTAGAAAGCCTACTATATCTTAATAAAGATTTAAATCATAACATACATGCATATATATACATATATACATGTACGTATACTTACATTTTTGTAAATTTTTTTTGTTTTTGTTTCTTCAAGACAGGGTCTCACTCTGTAGCTCTAGCTGTCCTGCAACTCATTATGTAGACCTGGTTGGCACTGAACTCATAGATCTGCCTTCCTTTTCGTGAGATTGTTAGGATTAAAGGCATGCGCTCTATACCTCGTTTAGATTAAATATATTTTTATAATTATCTTTACCTGCATTTTTTGTCACTCAAAGTCTGTCTCTTATCTTTATTATTGAAAAGAATTGCTGACCTCTGAGCACATAAAATGACCTGCTGATTATATTTAAAATATTGGTACCAGGTATAATATATCAGATGCAAGTTTCGATATAAATTGAGTGAAAAAGAAGAAATGGACATCATGACTGAGAAAGAATAGATTATTCCTAGCTAATTTCTGCATCTAAAATAGTGAAATCTCCCCTTACATCACCAGTTTGCTGAAGCATTGATGCCAAGCAGCATCTGTCACCCTCTGCTTCCTCCACTGCTGGCCACACTTTTAGTTTTTTGTTTGTTATTATTTCAGCATTCGTTCCTTCCCCAAAACTCAGCTATACAACACTCTCTGCTTTCCTTCTAATTCGTGGCCTGTTTATTTTTTATATCATGCATATATGTGTGTGTGTATATGTATAATTATATATAAGCATATATGTATGCATATACATACGCACACACATATATCTATAAATCATTTATATACATTATTTGTAATTATATTATTTGTATATGTATTATATTTATAATTATAATCCACTCAGTTCATATAATGTTACTTGTACATATGTTTTCATGTTTTACTGTTGGCATTGACAAGCAGTTTGTGTACTCTTCCACCATGTCTCCCACTCCATTTTCCTCAGATGCATATGTAGTTCTTGGTGCAGTGTTGAAGTTTCACGTTCTGCGACCTCACTTTGTTGTATTCATTGGGACAGCCCTTGTTCAGCTCACATTTGAGCAGGTATGCTAGTAAACTTTTATGGGTACATATTCTGGTATGACTATAAGACTTTCTCACAGCAAACTACTGATTTTCTGGTTCTTTACAGTCTTTCCTCTTCTGCTGTGTTTCTTTAGTCTTAAAATAAGAATATTTCACAGATACATTTATTGAGGCTGGGCACAATAACTATATTTTGATTAATTATTGTTTTCTATCTTTGTCATCTCATCTCTATGGATTACAAAGACAAATTTTGTTGATTAGGCATGAAGACTACACTTATCTGTGGATATAAGGATGAACATTTATAGATTGCTGTTAGGGATTATGCTGGATTTGCAAATTAGTGGTTGTAGATTCTACTCCAATAACCATGACTTCACTAGTACTGAGCAGTCAGTTAGATATCCAAATTTCCAGTACCAGTCATAGTTTTGTTTTTGTTGAGTGAATCTTAAGTACAATTAGAGAGCTTTTTGTTACAGTGAAGGTATGTATGCAACTACTACACACTTAGGGTTATCATGCATTTTCATCATTGATATAATTCATAGACATAATCTCTGAGTATAAATTTATGGGTTTGAGCCATGTTCTTAAAATATGCTTGACATTGGGTGAGTAGTTACATATGGACCAATCAGTGATACTAAATGCTTTGCAACATGTAACCTTGATTTGTCTGTCTCTTTTTATTCTGATTCTCTGACTATCTCACCAAGAGTGTATCACCTTCAAATGCTTTTGAATAAGAAATTTCTTTGCTCTTTAATTGTTGATGCTCATAACAAATGTGTTTTAGTTTTAAACACCCTTTTTCTCTACATATGTCTGACTTGTTTTAATTTTTCAGGATTCAGAAGCCATTTGAAAAAGATGTTAGTGTTCTTCACTAGTCTAAATCTCTGTTTGACATTTTACTATTAGCCAAAAAACAGGATGAATATTGTCTTGGCCTCTTTCCTAAACGTTTCATTTATAGTTATCTAAATGCCAAAAAAGCAGGCTTCACCTCAGTCTTCATTTCTATTATCCCCACGCCTCTGCAAGATGTACCTTTGTTTCCATTCTTTACTCTCAGGTTCAGGTTGTTGTTGGCCTCCTGAGTCCACTGGGTTTTGCCAATAAATTTTAGGTTTTGTGTGAAGCCTGGCCTCAGTTTTGCTTCAGCTTCACATCTACAAACTCGTGTGGTTCTAAGACCCATGTCTTGATTCTGTTCCTTTGGTTAAGTCATCAATACCATCACTGGGCAGTTCACCACCCCACTGTCATTAAATATACCCATTTCTTCTCATCTATAGGTTCTATGTCATACCCTTGCCCATTTCTGAATAATGCTTTTATGACTCACTTCACTCAAAATGCCTTTTCCATACCAAAATCATTGTTTTCACATTTTTATCTCATATTAACCACATCTTACACATTGCTTTAAGTTATCGAAAGTTCTTAAGAAAAACAACAGTTTTTGCATTTGAGTGTGTGTGTTGGGGGGGGTTTGTAGGTAGGTGTGTGTGTGTGTGTGTGTGTGTGTGAGAGAGAGAGAGAGAGAGAGAGAGAGAGAGAGAGAGAGAGAGAGAGAGAGAGAGAGAAATGTCAGAGATTGCATGTAAAGGCATACATGTGAAAATCAGATGACAATTGACAACTTTCAGGATGCAGTTCTCTCTTTCTACTATGTGAATTCTGGGGAATCAAACTTTGGTTGGTACTCCTGTTAATAAGTGTCTTTATCTGATGATAAATGTTGTGTTTCATTCTGAGGCTCGAGGACTTTAGATTATGTAAGAGTGCCTAGTGTTATGGGTTTCTGACATGGCTCATACTAGAGAGCTTATATTGGAAGTCTAGAGTTCTTGGGTTAATATCTAGATATAGAAAATAAAAATATATCTAATCTTTACATGCATATTTACATATATGGTTTATCAAATGTATGTTATCATTCTACCTTATTTGAAGCTACTGATTTCATTAGCTTACAGTATATACACAGTATACTTCTGTGTGTATCCTATAAACTATGCCACAGTTTTCAATATTTGTAATATTAAAAGGGACTTAACATATGCTCAAGAATTCATGATGTGCTGTAGAATCCCCTGAATGCATTTCACGGCAGAAAATCTTTTCCCCCAAAATGCCATAAAATCCAGTAACAGCTTCAAACTGACTTGAATGATTGCATTACAGTCTTTTATTTTCATATCTTCATTTGATTTCTGAGACAAAAGCTTTTCTAATGTTCCATAGCTAATTTAATCCTACCTTGTATTAGCTGTCATATTCTTTTAATGACCAAATTTGCAAAGTGGCTCACACTACAGATCTTTTAACATTGGACATGTCCCTGTCCTCCTGCTAAGAGCTGTAGTGCTACAAGAGACAGTGATAAATGAGGGTGTTCTCCTGAAGATGTAATTAGTCTGCAACAGGGTCAGAACAGCTCCTTAGGTAAATGAAACTAAATCAGCTATGTAGTCTATAATTAACTTACAAGGTATTAGCTCAAGTGTACTGTTATTCATTATATATGTACGTTATTATTTTCTCCATGTGAAAGTTGTAATTTGCTAAGTAATGATTAAAAATTCAGTTTAATATGCTAGTCATATTACCAGAATGTAATTGTCATACATCTTCATTTTATTCCATTTACTGTTCTGAAATGCAGAAGTTAAGTGTGCCTCTTTTACCTTTTATATACAGAAATGAAGAATTCAAAAATTAAGTCGAGATATCTTATGATTTGTTTAGTTCCTACTGGCTTAAATAAGGTACAACAGGCTTTTCAGGGATGGAATCATAGCAGAATTGGATGTTAGTATAATTAATGTAGAGACAAAACTAGATGTACAACATTCAATCTCCAATAAGGATTTGTGAACAAGCTATTTCGACCACTTCTCATCCATTTACATATTTTAGTTAATGTTGATCCTTCTCTATCATAATTTTCTTCCCCCTTTCCTATCAATGGCCCTCTTATACCCAGGATTCTATATGTAGTCCAAGTTAAACATGTATATTTCAAGATTGAATGCTAAGATGCACGAGTGAGAACGTGTCATTTTGTTTTTATAGATCTGATCTACCATACTCAGTACAAGTTCCCTCCATTTCCCTGAAAATTTCATTTATTTCCCACTAAGTAAAGTTCAATTACATAAAGATACTACCTATTCATTGTCTTTCTATCAATTAATTAACAATTAGGTTAGTTCCACATCCTAGTGCCTGTGAATAGAGTAACTGGAGAAATAAATGAGCACATGTCTCTGTAGTAGCAAACAATGTTTAATGCTATGTATGAGTTGATTCATATGGTAGATCTATTTCTTATTTTATGATATACTCCACCTTGATGTTCAAGGTGGCTATATTAATCTACAGTTCTACAAATAGTATCAGAGTATTCTCTTTTCCATACAACATCAGAATCATTTTATTTTTTTTCTTTTGTCTTTGTAACCTTAGCTATTCAGACTGGGGTAAGATGAAATATCAAAGTCTTAATGACTAAAGTAACTATACTTTCACACTAATAAGTTAGTACACATGCAAAGGAAAAGAGATAAAAAATAATCAAGGCAAGACTACTAAGAGAACTTAGCTGTTAGATAGAAGGTAAAGTAGTAGAGGAGAAAATGTAGAATGGTAAGACAAGGAGTGCAGAGGCCTGGATGCTGACTTACTCATTGCCTGATACACTTGTGTTCCTTGTCCTGATTCCAGTTGAACACTATCGAGTCTTACTATTCTGTCTCCTCCCTAAAGGGTTCCCAGCATCCTTGTGTGTTGAGTTTTCCTCATCATTCTGTGAAGTAGACATCACCTTTGAAACCCACCCAGCTGCCTTTGTTTATGTTTAGCTACCACAGCTTTGGCTTTCCTAGCTGAGGCACTGTGATGGTCCTGTCAGAAGTCTCTGAGAATCCTTTGTCTAAATTCCCTGTTGGTGCCACATTGATAGATTTTGTGATAGGCAGGCATCTTTTTCACTCGGTGTTCTTAGTGTAGTATGTTTGTCAGCAGCAAGTGCAATTATATGGTAAAGAAAATTTCTGAGTCTGATACTAGAGTTGTGTGTGGAATTAGAGAAGTAGGTAATGGTGTCATACAATAATCTTATTCGCAAATATTCTTATTTCCTAAATATTCAACTGGTATCTTAGTTAAGATTCCTCTTGCAATAATAAAATACCAAAACCAAAAACACCTTGGAGAAGGAAATGTTTATTTTATCATACAGCATGTGGTCCATCATCCAGTGAAGCCAAAGAAGTCAAGTCAGAGGACACATGTAGTCAAGAAATGATACAGAGATCATGAAGGAGTGCTGCTTAATGCCTTGTTCCTCATGACTTGTTTATACAACTCATGATCACTTACCCTTGGGGAAAGGGCTCACTAATGATCATTAATCAATTAAATATTCCTCATGCTTCCCCACAGGCCAATTTGTTTGAGACATTTTCTGAACTGATGATCTGTCTTCCAAAATGACTACCCTGTGTCAAGTTGATAAAAATTCCATCTAGCACAGCCAGCTGCTTCAAGTCTACCATCTAGTCCACAATGTCTCTGTGATGGTTTATATCTTCAATTCATTCTGTGTGTCTTCTATACCTTTTCAGGGATCTCTGAACCATACATTTGCCATCTATGTCCTCAAACCCACACCTGGATATACATCTCCATAACTTCATGTGCATTGTATGCCTTCTTAGAAAGGCATTTGACTGACATTATTTAGTTTTATTTCCCCCATTAAAAAACTTAAATAGCGGAAGGGGTTTGCAGCCTCATAGGAGGAACAACAAAATGAACCAACCAGTACCCCAGAGCTCCCAGGCACTAAAACACCAACCAAAGAGTACACATAGAGGAACCCATGACTCCAGCCGCACATGTAGCAGAGAATGGCCTTGTTGATCATCAGTGGGAGGAGAGACCCTTAGTCCTGTAAAAACTTGATGCCCCAGTGTAAGGGAATTCTAGGAAATGGAAGTAGGAGTGGGTGGATTGGTGAGCAGGGGGAGGGGGATGGGATAGGGGTTTTTTTTGGAGGGAAAACCAGGAAAGGGGATAACAATTGAAGTGTAAATAAAAAAAATCTAATAAAAATGGAAAAAAAACTTAAATAGCCACTCTTGATTTCCAATGACATCCAAAAAGAAGGGAATTATATATTATTAATATATTAAGACCACTCTAATGACTCTCTCAGCACAGGAATAATAGACGAGGAAGAAACTAACAAACAATGGACAGAGGTGGCAGGTAGAAGAAGATGGTGACTTAAAGGAGGAATTAGTAGTAGGAAGAAAGGAAATAGAAGTGTTTTAAAGCATATTTTTATTGAAAAGATACTTTGGTGTGAATGAAAGCATCTGAAAGTAAAATACACATGGAGTAAACTGAGAACGAGAATTGACATGTGGAAGAACACCTGGAAAGCAGATAAAGAAGAGTAGACTTTCAGGGACAACACAGGGTGGTAGAATGGAGAGCAGAGATGGGGTTTTAGAAAAATGGAAAATGACATTGCTAAGCAATATAACACCTTGTCCCTACCCAAACAGCAGCCTACCAGAATATTATTGCTATAACTGATATACTAACCACCAAATTTTCTACAATATCCTTTTTGTTAAAGAATAATAATCTCAAGAGTTTTCTATTATATACTAAATTTTCCTAGCATATATGGGACAGTAAAAACTTATGAGAATGAAATTGATTACTGATGTTTGTATATAAAAATTGGGTGAATTTAAGTAAATAATGGTTTTTAAATTTCCTTGGTATAGATTTTATATTATTTGAATACTTTTTTATCAATGCACTTTATCTTATAGTAATTCTTCCTGAACAAATTAATCTTTAAGGCTGATAAAACCTGTTGCTATTATAGTATCTGCAAACAGAGAAGAATAGGAATCATTGCAACATAATTCTTGTTACATTCATTTAAGTTGACAAATGTTCTTAGCGAGCATCCTTATTTAATCTCATATATCTAATCAGATAAAAATATTTTTATTTTGTATTATTGTAACAGGAACTATCTCTCATAAACTTTATACTAGTATTCTTTTGAAGATTCCTATATATGACCTCACAGAAAATCAGCTGAGATGCACCCAGAGAGTTTTAAAGAATTGGGGGAATATTCAGTTTTTAAAAATAGAGCATTTTCTTTCAGTACCAACAGATGAAATTCATCAAACTCTGCTGGATACAGTTAGTACTCAGGATGACAGTTCACATCCCAGGAAGATGCCTTCATCATAATGCTTCCCAACAGAGAACCTGGGTTATGTGCACCCCACTGATCATGATCTCCAAATTTGAATGTTAGACTTACTGGCCTTTTCAGGGAGAAGAAGCAGCTACATTTGATTCATGCAGCCAGGCAAAATCACAAAATGCCAAACTAGAAAAATTATACAGAAAATCTTTAAAGTGGTATAAGAGAGTGCAGATCTTAATTAAGTTGGTAACAGTGCAAAACCTTTCAGGAGAGAGTGACATTTCAGACTTGCAGAGGGTCTTTTAGGAGAAATGACCATGACAGAACAGATGAAGTGCAAGAGGAGCTTCTGGAAAGAATACCTACAGAGGCCAGAGCTATTGGAGACTCAAAATACATGGGTACTGGTACACAAACTCAAGGTCCTCTGCTAGAGCGCTTTGTATGCTCTTAACCTGTGTGCCATCTCTCCAGCACCATAAATAATATTCTTAATGCAGCTTTTCCTGGACATTTTGTAATACTGCTATCACTAGAATACCCACGAGCCATTCTGTGGATTTAAATGAAATTACAATACCATTTTGGTCATATTTGTCACGTTTATCTTTCAAATTTGTTACCACTTTCATAGTCTCTTGTCTACTAAGTCCCGCACTGTAAGTTATTACTAGTACTGAAGGATAACACTATTCATGATGGCAGGCTATGTTTCTCTTCAAAAAAATATTTTGTAATTAGCATTGTTACTATTGTTTGGTTTTATGCACAATCCATTAAAAAATGAGGTAGAGCTCATCAGTTAGCACCTGAAACAGTGAGTGAATCAAACTACATTACAAAACTGTAAAAGGTAAATCTGCACACTATCCTGTCAACAAACTGTCAACTCTGGTGAGATTGCAAAGACAGGACAAACACGAGAGTATGATAGGAATTACAAAGACAAAAATCTTTTGAAATGAAATTTTATTGGATTGATGACTTTTGTAACTTCCCCTAGAGCCTTTTACGCTAGATATCTTTGCTAATTTGGGTCATGAACTTTTGCAAAATTTTCTGACAATGTGCAGTCGCATCTCTTCTAAGCCAATTGAGTTATTTCAGGGCAATTGTCATACAATGTTTGTAAAATAAATTACTATTGTTTTTGCCCGAGGCAAAGATGGGACTAGCCCATCTAAGCTATCATTAAAATTTCATTTTCATAGCAAAGTCCATAGCATGTGGCCTAAAGCATCAGACCTGCGATGGCAAGACTAACACCAAATACTCTATTAAAAACAAAAAAGCGAAGACAAAACAAACAAACAACAACAAAAATGTAGGGACTTGCTGAATGTTTCACTTCAGTGAAATCCACAAATGGATCACAGAAAGAGACATACCTTCAGAGTCATTTGTATGCTTCTTTAACATTTATATTATAAACAATTAGCAAAAACAATTTTACAAGTTCTATTGAAAACTACAACAGCCTATTGTGATCATAATAAATATAGGCTATATTATACTATTAAATAGATACTCGGAACCCAGTCATGTTCTGTGCATCTTCATTTTGTGGCAGCATGCACATTCTAGTCTTAATGACATATTGTAGCAAATCAATAGTGTAGAGATGACTGAAGAACATGCACTGAGTACAAAACTTTTGGGGCACTGTAGGAGAAGCTGTGTGGAAGCTTTCAGCTAAGCTTTTACACTGTTTAATTACTGCTGCTGTCAAGAAGACTATCTATTATATGAGTTTTGAAATTATAACTGAAATCGTTTTCAAAACCTTCTGAAATCGTTTTCAAAACCTTCCAGCCAAAGGTGGCAAGGAACTTGCTCAAACTTCTGTCTCAGCATTATTTTTTAAAACAGGCTATGGAAATATAATTTACATGCATTATAATTAGGCTTTATAAAAACATAGTTCAATGACTTTTAGTGGATTTACCATATCATAAAGTTTTAAATTTTGCCTTATTTAATGAGCAATTTTAATGACTATAAATACTTTCTATATCTTATTTAATGCCATAGACTGAGATAAATACTGCAGAGTCAAGCTTGACTTCTTTCCTCTTGCCCTTATTGAGATATATTTGGTATACAAAGTGAAATTATATGATATTAATTTTCTATAATTTGGTAAGCATGGATTTATATATATATATATTCTGATATTGTTATTATAAGCAGTAAATATATTGAGCACTTCTGAAGGTTTTTACAGAAGATCCACCATCTTAAAGTTCCAGTGTACTAAACTTACCATAACTTCAAAAATCAAATTGTAGAACAGATTTCTGCAACATAGTCATCTTCATAACCATTGAACAAACCCATACTGTTGTCCTCCCCTCTCCTGTCCTATACCTCCTAAGTTCTTTTTATTCTCTACTTTTGTATATGGCCTCCATAAATAAGTCACACAGTATTAGAGCAGCATAGACTACTTTATTTCCTTTAGCATATAGCCACATCCCAACCAAGTATCTCAAATTGTAGGAATTTCTTCTGTTTTTATGACAAATGATATCCCAATGTCCATAGATACTGCAATCTCATTATCCATTCATTTCCATGGATATCTGTTTTGTTCTCATCTCTTGGCTGTTATGAAAAATGCTCTAAACACATGGGCAAAGATTTCTTTGTGAGACTCTGAGTTGTTTTCTTTTGGGATATGTACACAGACATCATATTGCTAGGCTATAGTGTACCTGTTTGCAATTTTTTGCTTTAAAAATCCATAGTGTATTTTGTAATAGATACACTATGTTACATTCCAAACTAACTATATACAAGAAGAAATTTTTTTGTAATCGCCAATGCTCACATGTGCTTTCATAATAACAATCCTGTCAGCTTTAAGGCACTAGCTCCTTGTGTTTAGCTGATAATAAGCAATGCTCATTATACTAATCATTATCTTTTTGTGGAGAAATGTCTACTCAAGATTCCCAATGTGTAACTGCCTTTAATTTCCATGCTTTATAGTTTTAGAAGTTTGCTGTAAATTTTGAAAATTGACCACATATTAAATATGTAATTTATAAACATATTGTAGCATTTTGAAGATACTATTTTCATTTTGTAGATTATTTCCATGCCTGGTAGATACATTTTAGTGGAACATAATTTCAAATCTTTATTTTTATGTTTATTGTCTATCCTTTCAGTGGGGGCATCCAAGAAGTAGTTCCACATCAAGAAGGTTTGTGGTTTTCTTCTGGAATATTTAGAATTTTATATCTGCTTGTTCTTCTTTTTAGTAGTAGTAGTAGTAGTAGTGGTGGTGGTGGTGGTGGTGGTGGTAGTGGTAGTGATAGTGGTGGTGGTGGTGGTAGTAGTAGTAGTTATTTTTTCTGTTATTTTACACTATAGATTTTATTCCCTTCCTGGTCCACCTTCTGATTGTTCCGCATCCCATACCTACTACCTACTCCCCTTGTCTCCATGAGGATGTTCACACCCACCTCCAAACCCACCATACCTCTAAATTCCTTGGGGCCTTCAGTCTCTTGAGGATTAGGTGCATCTTCTCTGACTGAACCCAGACCGGGCAGTCCTCTGCTGTACATGTGTTAGGGGCCTGATATCGGCTGTCTGGTTGGTGGTCCAGTGTCTGAGAGTTCTCCAGGATCCAGGTTAACTGAGACTGCTGATCTTCTTACAGGGTTACCCTACTCCTCAGCTTCTTCTAGCTTTTTCCTAATTCAACCACAGGGGTCAGCAGTTTCTGTCAATTGGTTGGGTGCAAATATCTGCATCTGACTCTTGCAGCTACTCTTGTGTCTTTCTGAGGGCAGCATGCTAGGTCCCATTTTGTGAGTGCTCCATAGCCTCAGTAATAGTGTCAGCCTTGGACCCTCCTCGTGAGCTGGATCCCACTTTGGGCCTATTGCTGAACCTTCTTTTCCTCAGGCTCTTCTCCATTTCTATCCCTGCAGTTCTTTCAGACAAGAACAATTATGGGTTAGAGTTTTGACTACGGGATAGCAACCCCATCCCTCACTCGATGCCCTGTCTTTCTGCTGGAGGTGGACTCAACAAGTTCCCCTTCCCCAATGTAGGGCATTTCATCTAGGATCTCTCCCTTTGAGTCCTGCGAGATCTCCCATGCTCATGGATTGGCAGAATTAACATAGTAAAAATGGCCATCCGACTAAAGGCAATCTACAGATTTAATGCACTCCCCTTTAAAATCTTATATGTCTTCTGAATCTATTTTAAAGTAATCTTTTGTGATATAATAGTCTACTTTTATCCTTCTGGATTCTGATATCTAGTCTTCTTAAATCCATTTGAACACATTTTCCTTTTCTAGGGTATATGCTTGGCAGCCCTTCTGAAGATCTGTTGCTTGCATATATGCAGATTAACTTCTGAGCTTTCAGTTCTCCACCACTGGTCTCTGTACCTGCCTTATGTCTTTATTGTGCTATCTTGATTGCTGTAGGAAGTGTGAAGTCTCAGTTTTGTTCAAAGTGGTTCTGCCAATTTGTATATTTTTTTTGTGATTCCATATGAATCTCAGAATTGTTTATTTCTCTTCCTTTAAAAGCACGTTTGATATTACGATAAAGATGTCACTGAATATGCAAAGTCTGTTTTAGTACCATGGACATTAATACACCATTAAGTCCTTTAACTTATGAACATAAGAGGTTATCTGTTTATTTCTTCATTATTTATGAGGCTTTGCTGTTTTTTTAGAAATAATCTTCCTGATAAGTTTTTTTTCTATGTGTTTTGCTCTTTTTGGTGCTATTAGAAATGGAACTATTTTCTTAGTTTTATGTTTGGATATGTCATTGTTTGTTTATTAAAAAACTCATTTTAATGTTAGTGATCATGATAGCCAATCTTGTTTTTCAGTCTTATACATAGAGAGGAAGGAAGTTCAACTGAGAAATTGTTTCTGTCTGATTGGCTTATATAGGCATGTTTGTAGAACATTACTTTGACTGATGATATACGTGAGACGGCTCAGTACACTGTGGGTGATACAATTTTTGGTTGGGTGGTTTGGGTTGTATGACTAAACTGGCTGAATGTGAGTAGGGGAAGCAAGCCAGAAGCCACCTCCTCCATGGTCTTTCTTCAGTTGTTGCCTCCATGTTCCTGCATGAGTGCTTGTGTTGACTTCTTTCAGTGATGAACCAGAACTTTACTATAAAACAAATAAGTCCTTCCCACCACCATGTTTGTTTCAGTCACTATTTATCTCAGAAACAGAGAAGCAGACCAAGACAATTATAAATTCTATATAGTTATTGAGAGTTTTAGGTCTTTTTTTTAATTTTGCATTTTCTCTGTAGCTCATATCATCATCAAAGAGATAGGTTTTCTTCAGCATCTGTGATTTGAACAACTTCACTCCCTCCTTTTCCTCCTCTTGCACTTCTTTTTCAATCTTCTCTTTGTTATATGCTTTGGCAGAGACTTTTAATTGTATGGTTAATGAAACTTGTTATAAGTGAGCATCCTTTCTCAGGAGTGGCTGAAAAGCACTTAATGAAATATTCAGCATCTTTAATCATCAGGGAAATGCAAATCAAAGTGACCCTGAGATTCCACTTTACACTTGTAAAAGATTTTTAAGCTCCATTTTTATTTTCATGTATCTAGTTGTTCGGTTGGCCATCTCTATCTTCACTGAATTGATTTATGAGAATAAAATTGAATTCATTATCAGGCAACCTGTAGATCTCCATTCCCTTAGGGTCAGTTAAATACCCTATTAGTTTCTTTTGGAGGATTCTTTTTACTTTTATTTAAATAATCCATGTTTCTTTTCTTTGAAAATGGTATTTGTACCTTTGTAGAAATACTTGTCTCTATCTTCATAGAATGTCTTTGTTAGGAAAAAACTGACCACTTTGCTCAGCTACAGTTATAAGCAAGAAGGGGATCCTATATGGAGGGTTCCTTTTGCTGTTATAGACAATGGGAGATTGCACTTAGCTGGACTCAGAAGTTGTCCAGAACAGTCTCTTTTTGCTCTATCATTAGACAAAATAGTTTGTGTCAGCATGCTGACTGATAAAAATTTCCCTTGCTTCTAGTTCTTCCAGATAGTGTTACCATGTACATTCTTCTATTCTCTCCATGTTCCCTATGAGATAGAACAGAAATAATCATTTCACGTTTCTCTGAAATGTGAAGGTATATGAGCAAACTCATAAGTCTCTTCCTTGTTAGAGTAAACAGATGCTTAGGAAAGCCATCCTCGGGTAGGGAGGGTGGGCAAAATTTTTCATGCTCTCATTCTTTTAATATACAAATAATAAAAATTCTGTTTTACTAAGAGTTACTCAAGGTTTCTGTTGCTTCTCCCATGGTTTCCAAAATATTTCCATTCTTTACTCTCTGCTCATTTGCAAGCAGGCCCTTCTCCAGCCATATATGGCTGGAATATGCCTGTCTTACCGTTCCCCACATTTATCTTCCAGAAAATTTCAAGTTAATAACCATACAAACTAAAATTGTTTCTAGCAAAGTTGCAAAGCACCTATCAGTAACTGCTGTTATTGCTTTGTAGTTATTTATATGCATTCAATCATACAAAATCCAGTTACTTCTTACATTAGTTATCACACGTGTAACACACATATTCCAGATCTTGCCTAATAAAATGCCTGCGCACATAAACTTTATACAGTTGTACATTTATTGTGGGGTAGATGGAGGTCACATGGTAAGTATATGCTAAACTTAAAAACTGACCGATAAAGTCTTTAAGTGATTCTTCCATTTGATACTCCTACAATAAATGTGTTTTGCTCTCATTTTATTCACATCCTGTTGTCTTGTACCTTTATCATTTTGAGTTGTGTGTGTGTGTCTGTGTGTTTGTGTGTTTGTGTGTATGTGTGTCTGTGTGTGTGTCTGTGTATGTGTGTATGTGTGTGTATATGTGTGTATGTGTGTGTACATGTGTGTATGTGTGTGTGTGTATGCATATGTGGTATTTATATGGAATTTTCCTGTTGACTGATGGTATGCTTTACTTTCCACATGCTGGATGATGGATACATGAATAGAAAGATATAAAATAGATATAAGAAAGATAGATGATACATAGATGTTAAATAAATAGATAATTAACAGATAGATGATATTGAAATATGATTGATAGAGATAGATGTCAGATAGAAGAAGGACAATTGATAAATAGATGACATACAGTCCATAGATTATAGAAAGATGGTTAATAGACAGGTGATGTGTGAATAGATCTATCATCTTACGTTTCTCAATTTCTTTCATCACTGTAGTAAAATATTCACTGTAGATGTCTATCATTCTCTTTGTTAGATTCACTTCAAGATATGTTTTATTTTCTATGGAAAATGTGAACAAGATCATTATAATTATAGTTTACTGTAAGTTTGTCCATGGTTTAATAGTCCTTATGAGTAGCAAGTCTATATACATAAGAGCATTTTCTGTAAAAGATAATAATTTTTTCTCCTTTCTAATTGAAATTCCTTCCTCATTTTTTTTGACTACTTTATTTTTTCTGTAATCATAGTTCTACAAACATTTTGGGCATAAATGCTAAAATGAAAATCTCTCTTGTTATACCAATTGTGTGAGAAATAAAGGAAGACATTTGCAAGTATAAGCCACTCTTTACTGGTATTTGCCAATAAAAAGATATAGAATTAATTTCTATATATTTGTAAGGTTGTTTGATAATACTAACTTTCTTATCACTCTTAGGTAGCTAGGTTTTGAATATTTTTGTTTTTATTTTGGTTTAAGTCAAATTTCCTGGGTATAGTGTACAATTTCTTAATTTACCTTATAGATATCCAAGGAACATGAGCTAGAAAATTCCTTTTTTCTATACTAATGCCATTTTTGGGGGCAACTTACTAGGAGATGGTAACAGAAAGGAGAGGCTTACTTTGAGAAAACTACACAATTATTTATGGTAAAATAGTCAAAAAGTCAGTCTAAACTACCATCCTGTTTCATTTCTAAGAAATGTATTATAATAGGCAAATGGACTATGTGTGTGTGTGTGTGTGTGTGTGTGTGTGTGTGTGCGCGCGCGCGCGCACATATATTTTATATTTTATAGTAAGCTACCTTAAAATATGAACTGTTGTCTTATTCATGTTTTTAGTCTCACTGTTGCTATGAAGAGACACCATAACCAAGACAATCTTTTTTTATGTTACACTTTTACTGTTCCTATAGAAATATGAATTAAAAATATTAGTATTTTTGTTTCTAAAAGAAAACGTCTTTGCATAATCACCAGTGAAATAGTTATTTTAATGCAAATGTCTGTCATCTGAAATAAAGTTATACAATGTGCATATATTCCTGTCCATCATTTATACCAGTTTCTTCATAGTTACTTACTTACTTACTTTTTACTTACTAATTTTTCCAAGACAATTAAGTGATGTTTGGTCAGCTCATAAGATAGAATAAAATCAATAAATAATGAACACAGTCTATGGTAAGCTTAGAAAGAAGTACAACTCTTAAAAAGAAATAAATAGGGTTTAAATAGGGGCTTGGTTAGAGTTAAAGAAGTTTACTCTATTATCATTATGATAAAATCCACGGTGGCATACCTGGTAGTATAGCAGTAGCTAGAGTTACTTTCTGATCTACAGGTGGCAAGAAGAGAGAGAACATGACCTGGCAAGGGCTGCTTTAACAAGGCTATTCTTCTTAATTCTTCTTAAATTGTGGTACTCCCTGATGAGTAAGGACTCAAATACATGAGACTATGGTGCCCATTTTAACTCAAAGCACCACAAGTTTCTTTTTATTTTTGACACATACCAGCTTTAACTAAATAAATAATTAATTTTGCTATTAATGCAAGAGGTAATAATTTTTAAATTATGTAAGTTAATAAGAATGTATAGTTACTTATATGTTATTCACACCTTAATAAAGAGGTTTAAAAGGAATAAAGGAGAAAAAGGACTATGGATTGAAATAAATATACCTCTCTCTCTCTCTCTCTCTCTCTCTGTCTCTCTTTCACACTTTCTCTCTGCACACACACTCTCACACCCCCTCCACAAACACACACACATCACACTCATTACACTTAGACCCTAATAAAATAACATTCTTCTCGAAGAAACATTATTGACACTGTAATGTGAAGTAGAAATCACTAATGAGTTGTATTTAAGGATAATACTTTGGGAGTTATACATATATTAATCAATTCTTATCAATCATATCTTTTATACTATAGTTCTTATCTTACTTTATAAGTAGATCTTCTGGTTACAATAATAAAAACATCATACATGACCACCAATCCTATTTTATTGAACTGAATTTATTTCTTGATAACTGTACATGACAGAACTTAAATTTATTTGTGATTTATTCTAGAATAGAATTTGATCAAGAACAAAATGACAAATTAAGGATTATTCTAAAATAAGCCTAGGAAATATATTCAAAAGAATGTTGTGACTTGTGGAAAGTTTTTGCATAGTAGAGAAACACTGAAAATATTTTACTAAAATAAAAATAATAAGAAAAGAACTCAAATTATTCCTATTTTTAGATGGTATGGTATTATACATGAGAGACTACCACCAGAGAACTCCTAGAAACAATGGATAACATCAGCAAAGTGGCAGCATACAAAAATCAATGTATAAAAGTCAATAGCTTTCCAAGATACTACCAACAAACACACTAAAAAATAAATCATTTTATACTACTATTTTCATTAGCACCAAAGACAATAAAATAACTTTGAGTAAACTTAGCCAGAGCTATTATGGAACTTTACAATGAAAATTTCACATATCTGAAGGAAGAGCTTGAGAAAGACTAGAAAATGGAAAGGGATCCTGTGCTCATGGACATATAGAATTAACATTTTGTTTTTGTTTTTTTTTTTAAATTTTATTTTCTAAGTCTTTTTTATTTACATTCCAAATCATTTCCCATTTCCCATTTCCTCCCTCCCCGAAAGTCCCATAAGCCCCCTTCGCTCCCTCTGTTCCCCATTCAACCCCCTCTCATTTCTCTGTCCTGGTGTTCCCCTTCATCCAGTCTTTCCAGGACCAGGGGTCTCTCTTTCCATCTTCTTAGAAATCTATTGATATACGAAATGTGTCTAGGGTATTCCGAGATTCTGGGTTAATATCCCCTTATCAGTGACTGCATACCATGTGTGTTCTTTTGTGATTGGGTTACCTCACTAAGGATGATATTTTCAAGTTCTGACCATTTGCCTAGGAATTTCGTGAATTCATTGTTTTTAATTGCAGAGTAGTATTCCATTGTGTAGACAACCACAACTTCTGAATCCATTCCTCCGTTGAGGGACATCTGGGTTCTTTCCAGCTTCTGGCTATTATAAATAAGGCTGCTATGAATATAGTGGAGCATGTGTCCTTATTGCATGCAGGTAAAGCCTCTGGGTATATGCCCAGGAGTGGTACAGCCGGATCCTCTGGGAATGTCATGCCCAGTTTTCTGAGGAACCGCCAGACTGCTTTCCAGAGTGGTTGTACCAGCTTGCAATTCCACCAGCAGTGGAGGAATGTTCCTCTTTTTCCACATCCTCGCCAACAACTGCTGTCTACTGTGATTTTGATCTTAGCCATTCTGACTGGTGTGAGATAGAATCTCAGGGTTGTTTTGATTTGCATTTCCCTAATGACTAAGGATGATGAACATCTCTTTAGGTGCTTCTCAGCCATTAGATATTCTTCAGGTAAGAACTCTTTGTTTAGCTCTGTACCCCATTTTTTAATAGGGTTACATGCCTCTCTGGAGTTTAACTTCTTGAGTTCTTTGTATATATTGGATATTAGCCCTCTGTCGGATGTAAGGTTGGTAAAGATCATTTCCCAGTTAGTTGGTTACCACTTTGTCTTTTTGACAGTGTCTTTTGCCTTGCAAAAACTTTGTAATTTAATGAGGTCCCATTTGTCTATTCTTGATCTTAGAGCATAAGCTATTGGAGTTCCGTTCAGGAAATTCTCCCCTGTGCCCATATGTTCAAGGTTCTTCCCTAGTTTCCTTCCTATTAGTTTCAGTGTGTCTGGTTTTATGTGGAGGTCCTTGATCCACTTGGAATTGAGCTTAGTGCAAGGAGATAAGAATGGGTCAATTTGCATTCTTCTGCATGTTGACCTCCAGTTGAGCCAGCACCATTTGTTGAAAAGGCTATCTTTTTTCCACTGGATGGTTTTAGCTCCTTTGTCAAAGATCAAGTGACCATAGGAGTGTGGATTCATTTCTGGGTCTTCAATTCTGTTCCATTGATCTACATGCCTGTCACTGTACCAATACCATGCGGTTTTTAACACTATTGCTCTGTAGTACAGCTTGAGGGCCAGGATACTGATTCCCCCAGAGGTTCTTTTACTCTTGAGAATAGTTTTAGATATTCTGGGTTTTCTGTTATTCCAGATGACCAAAAGCACACAAAGATCCGACAAAGAAAGAGAATCTCAGACAAATCTCTCTTATGAATATCGATGCAAAAATACTCAATAAAATTCTTGCCAACCGAATCCAAGAACACATCAAAACGATCATTCACTATGATCAAGTAGGCCTCATCCCAGGGATGCAGGGATGGTTCAATATAAGGAAATCCATCAATATAATCCACTATATAAAAAATCTCAAAAAAAAAACTACATGGTCATCTCATTAGATGCTGAGAAAGCATTTGACAAAATTCAGCATCCTTTCATGCTAAAAGACTTGGAAAGATCAGGAATTCGAGGCCCATATCTAAACATAGTAAAAGCAATTTACAGCAAACCTGTAGCCAGAATCAATCTAAATGGAGAGAAACTTGAAGCAATCCCGCTAAAATCAGGGACTAGACAAGGCTGCCCTCTCTCTCCATATCTTTTCAATATAGTACTTGAAGTTCTAGCTAGAGCAATTAGACAACAAAAAGAGGTCAAAGGGATACAAATTGGAAAGGAAGAAGTCAAACTATCATTATTTGCAAACGATATGATAGTATACTTAAGCAACCCAAAGAACTCCACCAGAGAGCTCCTACAGCTGATAAACGACTTCAGCAAAGTGGCCGGATATAAAATCAACTCAAGCAAGTCTGTAGCCTTCCTATACTCAGAGGATAAGCAGGCTGAGAAAGAAGTAAGAGAAATGATACCCTTCACAATAGCCACAAACCATATAAAGTATCTTGACGTGACTCTAACCAAACAAGTGAAAGATCTGTATGACAAGAACTTCAAGTCTCTGAAGAAAGAAATTGAAGAAGACCTCAGAAGATGGAAAAATCGGCCATGCTCATGGATTGGCAGGATTAATATAGTAAAAATGACCATCTTACCAAAAGTAATATACAGATTCAATGCAATCCCCATCAAAATCCCAACTCAATTCTTCATAGAGTTAGAAAGAATTAACATTTTGAAAATGACCATTGAAGCAGAAACAATTTGCAGAATCAATGCAACTTCCATAACATACCTATAACCATCTCCATAGAAATAGAAATAAAAGAAATATAAAATAGAAATTATAAAAGAAAGAAATTACTGTGGAAGAATAGTAATGGAAAAGAGTCAGAATAGCCAAATAAATACTGAACAGATAGAGGAATGCTACTCAAGACTTAAAGATATGTTATTGATCTTTAGTTACAAAAACAATATAGTACCAAAACAAAAGTGTATATATTATATAAATATATTTTATATATTATGTATATATAAGTTATATACATTTATATTTTATACATTATATGTTATATAATATATGTTTATATAAATTTATATTATATATTATATATAAATATTATGTATTTTTATACAATATATGTAAAACAATGGAATAAAATAGAAAACCAAACCTGAGTAAGAATATCTGTAGACATCTGATATTCTATAGAGGCAAAAATCATAAAACAAAGAGAAAAGATGGTGTCCTCAAGAAATATTACTGGGAAAACTGAATGTCTAGGTGAAGAAGAAAATTAGACGAATATCTGTCACTCCAATTTCATCTAAGACATCAATTTGAATCCCGAAACACTAGCAATGTTAGAAGAAAACAAAGGCAATACTCTGCAAGATATAGGTGTAGGAAAGACCTCTCTAAATAAGACTCCATTTGCCCAGTAATTACAGCCAAAGCCAACAATTGATCCATAGGAGAGTACAAAATTGAAATGATTTTGTGCAACAAAGATGATTAAATGAAGAAGAAAAACATGGAATGGAAGAGAATCTTTGGAAGATACACATCTAACAGACAATTGTTACTCAGAACATGAATTCAAAAAGCAAAAGACAAGAAATCAAATGAACAAATGAAAAATTTGTAAGGGATTTAAGCAAAGAATTTTCTATAAAAGAAATTAATTTGACTAAGAGATACCTCAAATTTGTTCTTCGTAATTGCCAGATAGGGACCTGCAAATCAAAACTATTTTGAGATTCTTATCTCTTCTCAGTCAGAACGGTTAAGATCAACACAACTGCCAAGAAATGATGGTTGTTGGTGAAGAAGACCCCTCCTTCACTGTTGGTACTGCTTGAGCCTCAGCTTTTAAAGCTTCACAGATTAACCCAAGAGGGGCAGTGAAGGGACAAAGAGAAGACAAGCTTAATTACATGCAGAAAATCCTGGATCAACTGGACTAGGATCCTTGATAAGGATTCTCTAGCACCTTTGAAACTCAGCATGTTTATTGTCTCCAGTTGAATAGAGAGATACTGTTAGAGCATGTAACTGAATAAAGAAGGCAGGTTTCACAGTTTACAGCTAAGTCTAGGAGGTAGGTTTAGGTAATCTCAGTAGGAGCAATCTCTGTAGGTGAGCAGTCTTCAGGCTGGAAATATACACAAGGAGGAAGGTAGGATGGACAATTTCTGAACATAACTATGACCACCCACACATGGGAAGAGGAAGGATTTGCTACCCCCTGGGTATCTCATTGGGGTAAGCTCTTGCCATTTCCATGGAATTGAGGTATCAGTGTTCTTGACATACCTGTGCTCATGGCAACATCTTACATTCACTCGGAATTTAATTCACTCCGGGCTCCCACCATCTTCCATAGGTGGGAAAGCAAATTGAGAAAATACTCTGGAAATTGGTATGGAAAATCCTCAAAAAAAAATAAATAAATCTACTATAAGAAGCAGTTATATCACACTTTGGCATGTGCCTAAAGAATGTATAGTTCCTTAGCAATATTCACTGCCACCTTTTCACAATATCCAGAAAATGGAAACAGTGTGAATAGCCTTCCAAAGATCAATCAATAATGAAAATGTGTTTCATATGGGAAATGGAATATAATTCAGATGTAAGCAAAAATAAAATCATGAATTTTACAGATAAATGGATTGGCCTTGAAAAGGTTGTATTGATAGGGTTGACCCAGACCCAGAAAAACACTTCAATAAAGAAGCTTCTCTTTAGAGCAAGTGGAGAACAGCATAGAAAACCACAACTGGACACAGTGCAGAGATTAACAGAATGTGGGATGTCCAGCCTCAATAGATACATCTACATCAGCTCCTGCATTTATGGTTTATGAAACATCATGGAAGAGGGGCTGGAAAAGATTGTAGCATCTAGAAAACCAGAAAGTCTGTTATGAAATGTTCTTTGCAATAAGTAACTGCATAAAGTAGACCAGAAAAATGGCAGTATCAACAGACATGAGAAAATGGAAGGGAGAAAACTTCATGGATCTCACTCCTAAACAAAGAACTATAGAGAACTAATGACTGTTAGAAAAGGGAGAATTGGCTTCTCCTACAGATAAACCCCAACATTGGTTATCCAATACAATGACCATTCCTAAACTATAAATACAAACAACAAAAACAGACTCAGCAGGGTTTATTTACATCTTGTGAATATATTAACATAAATATATATGTGTATATTTATGTAACAATAATAATCAAAGAAAATGAGGTTATCAAATTGAGAGTGGAATATGAGGAGAAATGGAGAGTTAAGAATAAGAAGACTTCAGAGCAGTTGAAGGGAGGAAAGGGAAATGGTAGTGATGTGATTCTATCTTAACTAAAATGAACTTAAAATTAAAATAAATTACACTTAAAATCTAATGATGTTGCCAAAAATATATTTTTCAAAAAAAATCAATGTAACCATGTTTTCTTTTGATGGCATTTGAATAATATTAGTCATTTTTTCCTTCAGGCAAGAGATTTAAATCCATTACTTTACAGAAAATGAGTATATTGCTATTCTAGAATTCCATATGTGTTTACATATAAAATATCATAATTTCTTCATGATAGAAAAATATGATCCCTATTTCAAGGCTTGAGTTATTAGTTTTTTCAGTAATGTTTCTTTTTCAGCCAAGGGAAAGCAGCATGTTCTTTAAATATATTTTTGTAATTATTAACTTAAATCATAACTGTTCAACATAATAGTTAACAATGTCTCTAAGAACAATGGTTCTCTACCTGTGTGTCTCAGTCCTTTGGTGGTTGTATACTGTATATCGTGTATATCAGATATTTATATTAAAATTTATAACATTAGTAAAATTACAGCTATGAAATAGCAACCAAATAATTTTATGACGGAGGTTCACCACAATATGAGGAGCATTTCTTTATACATATGTATATGTATGTGTATATGTATATGTACATGTACATGCATATGTATGACATTTATTTACATTTCAAGTATTATCCCCTTTCCTTGTTTCCCTTCTGCAAAGCCCCTATCCCATCCCCCCTTACCCTGTTTCTATGACAGTGCTCCCCCACCCACCCACCCACCAACCCACCCACAAACCCACTCCCACCTCACTGCCCTAGCATTCTCCTATACTGGGGCATCAAGCCTTCACAGGAGCAAGGGCCTCCCCTAACATTGATGTCAGAGAAGACTTCTTCAGCTTCTTTAGTCCTTCCCCTAACTATTCCATTGGGGTCCTTGTCCTGAAGGTTGGCTGCTAGCATCTGCATCTGTATTGGTCAGGATCTGGCAGAGCATCTCAGGAGACAGCTGTGTCAGGCTCTTGTCAGCAAGCACTTCTTGGCATCTGCAGTAGTGTATGGGTATGGTGTCTCATGTGGGATGAATCCCCATGTGGGGCACTCTCTGGATGGCCTTTCCTTCAGTCACTGCTCCATTCTTTGTCCCTCTATTTTCTTTAGGCAGGAGAAATTCTGGGTTAAAATTTTGGAGGTGGGTGTGTGGCCCTATCCTTCAATAGGGGGCCATGCCTAATCTCTGGATATGGTCTCATCAGGTTCTCCCTCCCCTTTGTTGGACAAAGTCTTGCTTTTTCACACCAGTAAGATATTTCTGTGTCACTGTGTATGTCTATCTATCTCTTTCTCTGTCTATTTCTCTGTCTCTGTCTCTGTCACTGTGTCTGTCTTTCTCTGACTCTCTCTCTCTCTCTCTCTCTCTCTCTCTCTCTCTGTGTGTGTGTGTCTCATTTGTTTTGAAGCTGCAGAGTCCACTTATTGTTGTCTCTTATGAACATGAATATGGAATGCCTGTTGGGGACAAATAGACTTTCAGGGATACACACCTGAGTAAAACTCATTCTTATCTCCTACTAGTCATAATCTATCAATAACTTCACAGTAAGGAGTTACTTCTCATGAGACTGCCACACCCAGGATGCTGTTCCGCTGGGTTGTTCTTGTGCAGGTCTTGTGCACACAGTCAATCTACAGTGCGATCAACAATGAACTAATGTCCATGTTTTACATGTGTGCCATAACAGATTGTTTTATATATCTATTAACTTTTCTTTTGAATAAAATATATGTCCATTGACTTATTTTTCATGAAACATGTAATATTGTTAGTTAAATACTTACATATTATTAGCATAATATATTGATAAAATTTCCTGTGATTATATTATGAGTATGATATATCATGTCTACCCTGCCATCATTTCTCAAAAGAATTAGAATTCAAATACATTTTCTACAGGTTACTTCAAGTTACCACGTAGTTCAGTGACTAATCACCATGTTACTTGCAATTTTTATATCTTGTAAGCCTGCAGTTTAAAAGACAGAAATAATCAGATAATTAGTCTTTGATTACATAGTACTCACCCTGTTCTTAAGTGTACTTAAATGGTCAATAATTACTATGCAATTACACAGCAATTATTGTACATTCACACCACCGCATGTAAGGCACTGTTAGCGATTTCATTCTCTGTGTTTAGGAATTTGTGACTCAGTCATAGAAAGGTTACTGCAGGCTGCACTGTGGCAAAAGCTGTCTGAGAAAGTAAGATGTTCCGGAGCAGTAAAGTAGCTTTCAGTGCAGTGGATAATAAGTCTGTTCAGAGAAAGTTGTAGAGCTTGGCTTATAAAACTTCAAAATGTCAACTATATAACCTAAATTGAAACAGAAAATAAAAACCTTAGAACCAGCTACTGAAATGTTTTTAAAATCTGTAAATCTGTTCTATTCAGAAGGATATCTTTCCCTTAAGTTATCTTTTAATTTTACACAATGATGCAAATGGATTCCTTAAAATCAAGTATTACAAAGTTCACACACTATTACTCTCACTTTCATATATCAGCCATAGTTATGTTCTAACACCTGGCACTGCTGCCAAAGATCATAGTACGATTTTTATTGAGGTTTTACATGGCGAGAGTTGACAGCTTCCTACTCTTGGTTTAAGTAAGCTTTAAAAATAAAGATCCATATTATGTCTCCTATCACACCACATCATTAATTGCATAATGTTTTATTTTATATTATTGTATAATGTTTCTCTTTATTTCAGCTGTATTTCATTGAAGAAGTGGGAATACTCCTGCCACAAAAAAAACAAAACCTTAAGCTACCAAAAATATGGCACTTTCAGACAATATAAGACATACACTTTCTTTCTGTTTTTTTTAAGTGATAGCTCCAAGTGGAGTAATTTATTTTATTGATAAAAGAAAATAATAATTCAATGATTAAAATTCAGTCAGTAATCGGGGAGGTAAGTATGAAAGTGGTAACACTGGTATTATAAGACGTGTATATCTTGTCTGAAAAAAAAGACTGCATTTAAACATTTCAATCTCTTGAATAGCAATGAAGTAAGCCCATAAATTACCTAGCTATGGTGAATAACCATCATCATACTAGAAAAAACATGACTTGGAATGGTAAATCATGTACTTTGAACTTTAAAAAAGTTAAAATAACAATTTTAGAACATTGTTTAATAGATTATCCTTATGGCACTAAAGGCTAAATAAAACATTTTACTAAAAACACCAAAGCAAAATTGAATACTATAAAAGCAATGGATGCAATATAAAAATTTGGTTGCATTATAAAATTAGAAAAATAATGAAAACTATCTTGATTATAACTTTTCAAAAAGATTTGTAGAGGCTCTGAAGACGATGTCATATGATATCAAATGTCTTGCATCTGAAGGCTTTATCTTTGCTATGTAAAAGTCTTCCCTTTTCAATCTCTCACCTTCTCCAATCCTTTCCTGCTTTTGATTACTTAGTTCAACATTCTTTTATTATCATCATCATCATCATCATTATTATTATTATTATATTCTTTATTTACATTTATTTTTTTAGATATTTTCTTTATTTACAATTCAAATTTTATCCCCTTTCCTCGTTTTCCCTCTGAAAATCCCCCATCTGATTCCCCCCTCCCTCTGCTCACTAACCCACCTAATCCCACCTCCTTGTCCTGGCATTTCCCTACACTGGGGCATCGAGCCTTCACAGGACCAGGGGCCACTCCTCTCATTGATGTGCAACAAGGCCATCCTCTGTTACATATGTGGCTGGAGCCATGGGTCCCTCCATGTGTACTCTTTGGTTTGTGGTTTAGTCCCTGGGTGTTCTGGGGGTACTGGTTGGTTCATATTGTTGTTCCTCCTATGGGACTATAAACCCCCTCAGCTCCTTGAGACCTTTCTCCAGTTCCTCCATTGGAGGCCCTGTGATTAGTCCAGTGGTAGGCTGAGAGCATGCCCCTCTGTATTGGTCAGGCACTGGCAGAGCCTCTCAGGAGACAGCTGTATCAGACTCCTGTCAGCAAACACTTGTTGACATCCACATTAGTGTCTGGGTTTGGTAACCGTATATGGAATGGATTCCCAGGTGGGGGCAGTCTCTGGATAGTCTTTCCTCCAGTCTCTGCTCCAAACTTTGTCTCTGTATCTCCTCCCATGGGTATTTTGTTCCCCCTTTTAAGAAGGACCGAAGTATCTACAGTTTGGTCTTCTTCTTGAGCTTCATGTGGTCTGTGAATTTTATCTTGGATATTCCGAGCTTCTGGGATAATATCTGCTTATCAGTGAGTGCATACCATGTGTGTTCTTTTCTTAATTCAGGATATTTTCTAGTTCCATCCATTTGCCTAAATGTTTCATGAATTCATCGTGTAAATGTACCACATTTTCTGTATCTATTACTCTTTTGAGGGACATCTGGGTTCTTTCCAGCTTCTGGCTTTTATAAATAAGGCTCCTAAGAACATAGTGGAGCATGTGCCTTTACTACATGTTGGAGAATCTTCTGGGTATATGCCCAGGAGTGGTATTGCTGGGTCCTCCATTAGTACTATGTCCAATTTTCAGAGGAACTGCCAAACTGATATCCAGAGTGCTTGTACCAGTTTACAATCCCACCAGCAATGGAGGAGTGTTCCTCTTTCTCCACACTCTTGAAGCTTCAAAAATGATTTACACGTTGCCAAGTATATTTCTTGGAACTGAATTAAGTTGAAAATTATTTAATGCAATTATTATATTCCTTAGTAATGTTTACAAATTTGTTAATTCACTACTTATTTGAACGTTTAATTAACTTAGTCTAGTCCTTAAGTTCTCAAATAGATTTAATTGATTACATTATAATGAGAACCCAACAGTAAATTGTTATGTTTCAGATCACTCTACAAAATTGATGTACATGTAATTTAATATGTAATGTATGTTATAGTAAATAAGAATAGAGTTTACCATTCAAATAGTCAAAATACATTAATTTTTATATTATGAAAAGGATACTATTTTTAAGTTTTGGAAAAGTAAGAACCATACTTCTATTCACATTCAATTTTTATATATCAAAAGAGACATGTTCATAGGAGTCCCATGACATAAATGTGCACACATATGAATAAAACACATATGAAGGAGCTGTCTAGACATCTGTAACCCCAGGGATTGCTATTGCATCTTTCCATTAATACTGGAAAAACAATTTCAAACTAAGAGCTAAAGAGAGGCCATTGTACTTAGTAAAAGCTAATGTTCTATGTTGGTTGATGTCATGTCTTACCAATTTCCAAATGTTTTATAAATTATTATTTGAATCTGGTAAATTTAACAAAGGGATTATAAAAATTTTGACAGTGTTTAGGCAACTGCTAGAGCATTTGTTCACAACATTTGATTATTCAATTACACCTTGACACTAAATATATTAGAATAACCCTTAATAATTAATAATAATTAATTTATATGAATATATGTATATTATATAATAATATACATATTAATTTCTATAGCACCTTAATATTCTTTTTTTCCCTTATTGAAAAATTTCTTTGTTTTTCTCAAATTATATATTCTAATTACGATATCCAATCTTGTGGAATAGGCCTCAAATCAAATCAGATATCGGTTGGTCACTCCCACAAGCTTTGTGCCACTGTGTACTAATCTATTGTTCAGGCAAGATAGCACTGTAGTTCAAAGTGTTTGTGCCTGGGTTAATGTTTTGTTCTTCTTCGGTTGTGTGCAGAATAACTTCCTGTACCAAAGAAACTAGCCACTATTTATGAAAGTACTCTGTAGGCATCATGTTGACATCTCTATACAAGAACACAGTGAGTGTGTAGCTTTTGTCTTCAGTAATGAAAAATTTCCATCAGTTTGTGGAGAGCTACCTATTGCCTTAGCATTTGCCTGGGTTGTTTGGGAATGTCATAGGACAACTCATTTAAAGGTAACCCAATCCCAGTCCTGGGAGCTTCATTGGGTGGCATGAGATATCCAGTTGGGGCTTTGTCTAACCCATTATTTTAGGATTTCATTTAGATCACCTTGACACACAGACATGCATAAACACATACATACATACACATAAACATTTATATATATATATATTATATATATATATAAAATCTTCAACTGTAGTAAGTTTTTATATTACCTATCAAATAGCCCTTAATTTTGTCTGTCCCTCCTTATATTCCCTCTGTCATCCCTCTCTTCCCTCCTGCTTAATAATCCTGACCCAATCTCACCCAAATCCCAACAATCCATAACTATCTATACTATTTCCCTTTCCTAGGAAGATCTATCTGTCCTGCCCCACCCTAGTCCCTCTCTAATATCTCTAATATTTCTTTAGGTTTCCTGCAAATGTAATTCAGTTATAGCAGAAAATGCTAATGCATGATAGGTTGAATAAAGGATTTTTTCCCATTCCACTTATGACTGGCTATATGTCTTTAGAAGGCCAGTTAAATAACTTGGTTTAATGACAATTAAAGCTAGAGATAATGCTATTAATGAATGGGAAGCAAGATATAGTCATGCTTCTAAAGAAGAAATAAAGTTACCTGAGATCAATGCTAAAATTATATTAGAGAGAGAGAGAGAGAGAGAGAGAGAGAGAGGTGGACTGGTAGACTAAGGGAACAATGTTTATTCATATAAAAGAGTGAGTGTAGTATTTATGTGATCAATTTTAGTTGCCATATGTGAAGAATTTAATTCGTCTTTTCTCCAATACAAACTGCATTTATTGAAGAAAAGATCAAAGAAAATTGGCTGAAATGTATTGTTTGGCATGGTACCACTTTTGCAGGCTTTGCTAGGAAGTTGTTTTTTAAAACTGGTCCATTTTTGTAATTCTCACAGAGACTTTAACACTCAACATTTGATACTTAAAATTATTTTGTTTATTTAATTTAGAAAATATTTTTTAGTAGATGCACACCTGTAATCCAAGCATGTTAGCAAACAAGGCCGGTACAGAAATTTGAGTCTAGTGTAAACTTCATATTTGGATTACACTTCGATACACTACATTTAAAGTTGTTTGGAAAGAAAAAGATTTTTTTGCTTTCTTATTTTGCTTTAGAAGACATTATTTAGTTGAATTCCTTTGCAAAGTAATTGGAACTCAGACAGATTCAAAGTAAGTCTCACTACTTTACAGCTTCTGTTCATGACAGATGTGACTTTGCCTTCAAAGATACCTAATGATATCAGGAAGTAATTTGATATTCAGCATAGTGGGGAGGGAAATGCTACTGCTATTTTATAAGTGACCAGGGATGCTGCTAATCAATAAATACAATACAGCAGGATACTGTACCATCCTCCAGAATAAAATTGGCCAAAAAATGGGTCCATGGTGCTGACATTTAAAAGCTGCAGTCTGAAGGAATGAGGTCACATAATGCTTGATAATGTCTAGTTGATCCCATAGAATTATAAGGAATGCATTTTACATCATCATTAGTTCAAACACTATCACAGAATAATACTATGCTATGGGTTAGGAGACATATATTTAGTTAATGCTCTAAGAATTATATCACATTAACTCTAAATTCAAATTTAGTCTGCATAGCTATAGGAGGCCATAAACCTACTTTTAGCATGTGTTAAACGTCATCCTATGTTATTTTTCTTAATTACTTAAAATTCTAATTTTAGTATTTTTTCTTTCTGAACTCATTATACTTTTCAAATACCATTCCTCCACAATTTAACTTTATGAACCTAGTTTGGATAGCATCTACACATTAATATATCCTAGAAAATACATTGAGGTAGTCATTCACTGTGTGAATAATGTTAAAAATTAAAGTATACTTTTCTATCACAAAACAAAATTATTTCATGTTCTTTACTAATTTTTTCAAAAATTGAATCCACTATGTGGCAACTGGGTCATCACATCTTGCCTACTATCAATAGCATTATGTGTCTAATTTAAAGGTCATTAGACTCAGTCACTTAGTGACCTGGCAAGGGCATGCACCCAATCATTAGACTAACAGGAGAGTATCCCGTATTGGGCAGAATGAATTTTTTTTCTGCTGCTTAATGAAGACAACTTGATAACACTCTTCACAAGGCAGGGTAGAAAGGTAGCAGAAGAGTATAATTTCCAGAGCAGTCTTTGCTTGGCCATAAGTTTTAGGCCTAACCACACAGTCTTCTTATTCACTTGAACAAAAGTCACACACACACACACACACACAGACACACACACACACACACACACACACTCCTCAGCTTCCCTGACAGAAACAAAGATGAAGTTTGAAATCTTTTAGACAGTAAAGTTTGAACTGGCATGGGAGGGTTAGGTTCAAGGGAGCAGAATAGACAAAGGAAGAAAAAGTTGCTTGTGTGTCTGAGGAGTGACTGTGTTATTTGCATTCATGGTAAGCTCACCAAAGCAAAGAAGTTCAAGTAGGAATTTAAAGATTTGAAACATTTATTTTTATTATTCTGGAGCCATGCAACTATACCAAAAGGAGAGAACCTTTGACAAATGTCATCTGTAACCAGTCACTCAACATCTGGACACTTGTACCTCTTGCTCTGCTTTTCTTTTTTTTCTTTTTTCTTTTTTCAAGTTTCATTATAGTATAATTATTTCATTCTTCCTCCTCTTCCCTCATAGAGTTCCTGTCTTCATTTTAAACTGATGTCCTCAAATTCATTAATCATTGTTGATAGGTATGTGTGTGTGTATGTGTGTCTGTGTGTAATATATATATATATATATATATTATATATGATGTATATATGGCAATGTGTGGGTAAATACATAATAACAAAATAATATGTAATATGTATGAGTAAACATATATGATTTGTAAATAATATAAATTTGCTGCGTCCATTTAGTGTCATATGTATATACTTTTTTTTTATGGATGAGCACTTGGGATTGGATAAATATGCAAATTACTCAAACCTTAAGAAAGCTAATTCTCCATGGTTTAGTAAATTTTTTTAAGTGATAATTTTTTTTATTTTTATTTTCTAAGTTTTTTTATTTACATTCCAAATCATTTCCCCATTCCCTTTTCCTCCCTCCCCGAAAGTCCCATAATCCCCCTTCCCTCCCTCTTTTCTCCATTCAACCCCCTCTCCCTTCTCTGTCCTGGCATTCCCCTACATCCAGTCTTTCCAGGACCAGGGTCTCTCCTTCCATCTTCTTGGAAATCTATGGATATGTGAATTGTGTCTTGGGTATTCTGAGATTCTGGGTTAATATCCCCTTATCAGTGACTGCATACCATGTGTGTTCTTTTGTGATTGGGTTACCTCACTAAGGATGATATTTTCAAGTTCTGACCATTTGCCTAGGAATTTCATGAGTTCATTGTTTTTAATTGCAGAGTAGTATTCCATTGTATAAATATACCACATCTTCTGAATCCATTCCTCCGTTGAGGGACATCTGGGTTCTTTCCAGCTTCTGGCTATTATAAATAAGGCTGCTATGAACAAACATAGTGGAGCATGTGTCCTTATTGCATGCAGGTAAAGCCTCTGGGTATATGCCCAGGACTGGTATAGCAGGATCCTCTGAAAGTGTCATGCCCAGTTTTCTGAGGAACCTCCAGACTGCTTTCCAGAGTGGTTGTATCAGCTTGCAATCCCACTAGCAGTGGAGGAGTGTTTCTCTTTCTCCACATCCTCTCCAACAACTTCTGTCTCCTGTGTTTTTGATCTTAGCCATTCTGACTGGTTTGAGATGGAATCTCAGGGTTGTTTTGATTTGCATTTCCCTAATGACTAAGGATGATGAACATCTCTTTAAGTGCTTCTCGGCCATTAGATATTCTTCAGGTGAGAACTCTTTGTTTAGCTCTGTACCCCATTTTTAATAGGGTTACTTGGTTCTCTGGAGTTTAACTTCTTGAGTTCTTTGTATACTCAAAGGATAAGCAGGCTGAGAAAGAATTAAGAGAAATGATACCCTTCACGATAGCCACAAACACTATAAAGTATCTTGGTGTGACTCTAACCAAACAAGTGAAAGATCTGTATGACAAGAACTTCAAGTCTCTGAAGAAAGAAATCGAAGAAGACCTCAGAAGATGGAAAAATCTTCCATGCTCATGGATTGGCAGGATTAATATAGTAAAAATAACCATCTTGCCAAAAGCAATATACAGATTCAATTCAATCCCCATCAAAATCCCAACCCAATTCTTCATAGAGTTAGAAAGAGCAATTCAAAACTTCATCTGGAATAACAGAAAACTCAGGATAGCTAAAACTATTCTCAAGAGTAAAAGAACTTCTGGGGGAATCAGTATCCAGGACCTCAAGCTGTACTACAGAGCAATAGTGTTAAAAACCGCATGGTATTGGTACAGTGACAGGCATGTAGATCAATGGAACAGAATTGAAGACCCAGAAATGAATCCACACTCCTATGGTCACTTGATCTTTGACAAAGGAACTAAAACCATCCAGTGGAAAAAAGATAGCCTTTTCAACAAATGGTGCTGGCTCAACTGGAGGTCAACATGCAGAGAATGCAAATTGACCCATTCTTGTCTCCTTGTACTAAGCTCAATTTCAAGTGGATCAAGGACCTCCACATCAAACCAGACACACTGAAACTAATAGAAAGGAAACTAGGGAAGAACCGTGAACATATGTGCACAGGGGAGAATTTCCTGAACAGAACTCCAATAGCTTATGCTCTAAGATCAATAATTGACAAATGAGACCTCATAAAATTACAAAGTTTCTGTAAGGCAAAAGACACTGTCAAAAAGACAAAGTGGCAACCAACTAACTGGGAAATGGTCTTTACCAACCCTACATCTAACAGAGGGTTTAGCAAACTTTAAATCTCAAAAATAATGTTATTCTATTCATATTTATTGAATGTGTCTTTCTGATCACTAAAGTCATTTTGTTTATGATAAAGATATTAGTTTTCATGATCCCTAATATTAATATACATCTCTCAATACTTTTGGGAGTATAGTGAAAATAGATGACATATAAAATTTGAATTATTTTTATTTAGTAAGGGCATAATGCAGAGAATATTTCTGCAGAAGCATGGGGGGGATGAAAGATAAAACAAGAAACAAAAAGAGTGAAGGACATACCTGTTACCAAGGAGAGAGTGAGCTTTTATTACCTTGTTGTTCTGATGTAGGACTAGGGATCTTCATCTCAACCTAGGGGCAGAAGGCACTGAAGACAATGCAAAAAATGTTGTCTTGCTAGAAGAGTGAGGATTTGGATTTTCAAATTAAATGTTAAACTATGACATAATTTCTAACAAACTCAAGAATGTGACTGCACTTATATTTTAATATAATAATATATGATTCACACATTTAATATATATTCCATTTCTCAGGTTTCATTAAACAGATGATAAACTTTCTAGTATGTCAGTATAAGGAGATAACAAAATTTGCGGTTTATTTGATATGTCTCTATGCATTTCTATAGAACTAGTAATAATGCATTATATGATTTACATGAACACAATGCAAAAAGAATTAATATCTAAGTATAAGATGGGTATAAAACACAGAGTTGCTTAAATACAGTATATCACATAGAGTTAGGACCCAAAAACTGATGTGTCCATGTTAATCTTAAAGTTCTTCCTACTGCTACAAATAATATTTCATATAAATGCATTCAGAACCACCATTTTAGTAATATGTATATACAACCATTGTTTGAGGAATGCACAAGAATATATCAATCTCTCAACAATATATTATAGATATACATTGATATTATTTGTACTATAGCAGATTATAATGCAAATATGTATGTTTATATGTGATCTTGTTTTGTTGGGTAGAATTTTAGTAAAAATACCCCCCAGGGATTCTGAGCTTACTACATGAAAGGCTATGCTGTGGTCTGTCTATTAAACCTTATGAAGGCATGGCTCCTGACTACATGTCATGGAGCTATGCTCAGACAGTCAAGAAGATGACCCTGGCCAGCATCTCAGGCATCTGGCTACAAGCTACTAGAAACAACGTAACCAACTTATTTCTAAGGAAATATCATATGTATACACTTAGAGAGTATCTGTGTTGCTTTTTGTGAAAAGTGATATAAAATGCACTGCATTTAAAGAAGTAATGGCTGTATAATAAGTTTTACTTTCAGCATATCTTTGTAAAGAATTTGTTATATCAGAAAGGAATATATTTAAAAGGATATCCACTTGACCTGATTCATAATACTCTGGTATTGAAACTTCTCATTTATTTTATACTCAATAGTTATTGACTAAAGATAGTATAATATAATTTTAAATCTTCTGGCTTTGGGAATCGTAATATCCTATAAGTCAAGTTTAGAGTCAAGTCATTACATTTCCCAGCAAAATGGAATCAGCTTCATGTGTTCTTCCTTTGCACAAGAGGAGGACAAATGTTTGTTTGTTCAGCCAAATGTCTTTTTTATTTTTCAATAATCTCATGCAAAACAATCAAAAGACAATGGATAGCATGCTGAAGCAAGGAAGTGACGAAACCCTCTTCTTCACAGCTAGTAGTTTAACACAAGAGTCACAATCAAGTAGTACTTTACTTATAGAACTCAACCAAAGGTACAAGAGCCATATACAAAATGCTTGTTCATGGTTTCATTTTTCACTTAAGTACAGCATGAATCTGTCTCCTCTTTCCTGAGGGCATACTCTAACAAATCCTGTCTGATTGTATTAATGTAGCAGATCAACCAGAGAGGCAATATGTATTGCCTCTAACTATGGTTTATCTGGTCTGGAATACTTCCAACTAAAGTGGTTATCTCAGGGACATTCAAACAAGAGAAGATCACTCTTTCATTAGCCTTGGTGTGTGGACCTCCATGTTGTAGATGGCATGGACAGAACTCTATGACAAGCACAATATTCTTTATATTAAAGCACCCATCAGCCATTTTGCAGTGGAAGCCAGTTGCTGTTCCGTAAAAGGAGTCTCAATAATAGAATATAACATACTTCATATTAGGTGCTACTCAGATCTTGACAAAAGCACATTAAATATTCATATCAGAATGAGATCTGGGTAATTGGCAGCAACTATGCAAAGTGCTTCTAATACTTGTGGATCATAGAGAAAATTATACACATAATATATATATATATATATGTATATATGTATATATATATATCCCCAAATACACAACACACAGATGCAAACACACACACACACACACACACACACACACACACACACAAATATGGCTTAATCTTCTGTAGAGGAAATTTCATATTGGAAATACATCACATGGGAAATAACACAAACCTTTACCTGAAAACCCTAGGACAGAGAAGCGAGAGGGGGTTGAATGGGGAACAGGGGGAGGGAAGAGGGCTTATGGGACTTATGGGAGGGAGGAAACGGAAAAGGGGAAATCATTTGGAATGTAAATAAAAAAATATAGAAAATTAAAAAAAATAAATAAATAAATAAAAAGAAAACCCTAAATAAAATATACATGTCTAACAAAGCAAAAAAAGTAATGGACATTAGAGCAGAATCAAACATCATTACAAAAAAAAAAAAAAGAAAGAAAGAAAAAGATCAGTGCAATGAATTGAAAAATTATTCTTCAACATGGTGAATAAAACAGACAAAATTTCTAGCTAGAGAGGTTAAACAACATGAGAGAGGAAACTAGTTACTAAAATTAATAGTTATAGTTATTGAAAGTAAAATAATTTCTACAGAAACATGTAAAACTGTACTTTTATGTTTAGAAATATAGCTTAGATACAGTAGGGAAAGTAAGGTCCTTACATTAAAAATAATATATCAATGTCCAATAAAACTGAAATTATTCTTTAAAATATTCCAAATAAGAAAATAATAAGTTAATATAGAATGGATTTTTCAGTTCTTTTATAAACTAATATATAGACTTTCTAAATGGTATCCTTTCTAAAGATTTATTATTGTTTTAATTGAGTTTATGTCTCCATGCCTATGTGTGGTATTCTTACATGTGTGTGGTGTCTGTGAAGTCCAGATGTGTCCAATAGCCTGAGATGGAGTTACATGTGTTTTGGGAGCCTTGTGATATGGGTGATGAGCTATTTTTGCACCACCTAAAAACAATTTCTATCTATTAATAGTAATGACTAACAAACAAATCTGAAGTATACAAATGATGTGAAATGATATTTCACCATAATAGGTATTTTCAAAATTTGTGTTCCTGTTAAATTATGAATATTATTTATTATTAGTATACCTTAAAATTATAGTGTGAATGTCCATGCAGTAACTTGTGCTTGTAAACCCAGGACTTTTGTACTCAGAGGCCAGTCTAGGTTAAATGTCATAATGACGTTAATAAAGTTGTTCAAATTTTAATTATTTGTTCTACTTCATTAAAAGAGCCAACATGCCATTTGGTACATCTTAAACTGGAATATGCTGGACATACAAGATAACAGATCCTATTCCAAATCTCTGAGGTTATCTGGGCACCAGGACAGGGAGTGTGCATTTTAACCAGATCTCTGATAGATCCTGGCACAATTTACATGTGACAGCCACAAAACTTACAGATTCCCATGGACACACATGTCCCTCTTTTCTTTGACACATAATTTCCAGCCAACAAAAATAATTTATAAAATTTTAAGGTATGCAATTAATAATTATTTTAAATAAAAATGTTACACATACAGTGTGTATGTTCACAAAATACAGCAACACTTGTACGCCATACTGTAGGATAGAGCTAAGACACTGGCACTGGAGACCCTGGAGAGGCATGCATTCTTAGCATTCCTCTGAAACACACAGCTCTCTTCACAATATTTGTGTCCCCTTCTACGTCTGAAATTTCTTGTTATTGTATTTTTCCCGTAGTTTGCCTTTCTGCTTCCTATACTGAGATTTCAAAGCAACAGATTATGAGAGTTATATCTTATTTAGTTCACTTGTGTTGATTAGTTTTGTTTGGTGTTATTTTGCTCTGTTTTGTTTTATTAACTTGGCACAAACTGAAGACAACTGGGAAGAAGACACCTCAGCTGAGGAATTACTCCCCATCTGATTACCCTATGGACAAGTCTACAGGGCTTTTTCTTGGTTTCTGTTAATGAATACAAATCTTGGAAAGTTGATCATAAACTGTATAACATAGATAGTTAAACATACATTTGTGAGTAATCCAGTAAGAAGAGTTCCTCCATTATGTCTGCTCCAGTAAATTTCTGCCTTGAGTTTCTCCCCTGACTTCCCTCAGTGATGGATTATGATAAGATTAAGCTAACAACTCTGTCCTCCCTACTTGGTTTCTGTCAGCTGTTATCAAAGCAACAAAAAAGGAAAGGAGAACATTTGGATTATGAAACAATTTGTTTTTCTCATAAAAGTATTCTAAGTCTTCCACACTAGGAATTTCTAGTGAGATGTCACTTTATAATTTTGAAATATTCTATCATTCAAGCATAATCCTAGTAGATTTCAGAAAATAGTCAAAATGATTTTCAAATAATGTAGTGACAAAGAATTTGATATGTAGAATGCAGTAATGTCGTTTGATTGCTTTAATACTGGAACTTTAGAATGTTTTACATTCCCTTGTGTACTGGCTGGTTTTGTGTGTCAACTTGACACAAGCTGGAATTATCAGAGAGGAAGGAGCTTCAGTTGAGGAAATGTCTCCATGAGCTCCAGCTGTAAGTCATTTTCTCAATTAGTGATCAAGGCAGATAGGGCCCACTGTGGGTATTGCCATCCCTGGGCTGGTAGTCTTGCGTTCTATAAGAAAGCAAACTGATCAAGCCAGAGGAAGCAAGCCAGTAAGTTACATCTCTCTGTGACCTCTGCATCAGCTCCTGCTTCCTGCCCTGTGTGAGTTCCAGTCCTGCCTTCCATTGGTGACAAACAGCAATGTGACTATGAAAGCTAATTAAAGCCTTTCCTCCCCAACTTGCTTCTTGGTCATGATGTTTGTGCAGGAATAGAAACCCTAAGACACCTTGATATGGAGATCACTGGATAGCATATCTCAATCATTTATTTAAGTAGTCGATGCAAAATTTAATAGATATGTACTTGGCTTAGTAAAATTTAATTATTCGATGATTTAGATTATTTGTTCCTTTTTTTGTGTTTTGTTTGTTTTTTTTTTCATGTATTCAGAATAGTAGGGCAAATGAGTTTGGTCTGCCTGTCACAAATGCCAGCAATACAATCCATCTCAAAGCAAACAACTTGGCTTTTTATCATAGGACCTTGCAAATAATCACAAAACCTGCTATAATCAATATCATCAGAGACTTGGAGGAATCTCTATATGAAAGGTGATTCAATAAAAATAATTAAACAATCATATATATTACATTGCATTTATGATTTTATCTGCAGATTGTTTGTCTTGATATACAAGAGATAAACGTTTAAAACATGAATACTGGTATTTGTTAACTTTTCTACCTCTAAAGTTGAAAAGCTTTATTTTTTGTTTTTTCTGTAAGAAATGCTTGGAATTGAAAGAAAATCCGAGCTCTGAGTTCTGGTTTGGGGTGACTGAGACAGTTCTTCCTCTCCTTCTCCTGCCCCAACCCACCTTATAATCATATATCAATATGTATGATTAGACATACATACTGCCCCTGCTTTATAAACTTACGTCATTATCCAGCCCCCACTTTATAATCGTATATCATTCCATACCCCCTCTTTGTAATAGTATGTCAGTACTGTCTTCCATACAAGGCATTGTAACCATTAACTGAAAACTCTCATATTGCTGCTATATATGATACAACACAGGTTTAAAAATCTATTTATTTTGATACAAAATAAGATGATTTCAAAAATTAATCAATATCTTCATGATTCTGAAAAGCATACAAAGACTAGTAACAGAAATATTGAACCTTTAGCTGTGGTGATGTTATAGTGGTAAGCACAACTTCCTTCCATAAATCAAAGTCTCCTAAGTATTTTGGGTTTTATTTTGTTTTTGGGATTATAATTTAACTTAAAACGTCTTTTCTTCCCTTTCCTTCCTCCAAACCTGCTCTTGCACTATTCCCAGTTCTTCTCCAAACTCATGAATTCATTTCCACTAATTTTTAGTATATGGATATATGTATTTTGTATACATATATCATTCTAAATATGTCATTGAGTCCATAATTATTTTATATGCAATACATGTACTAACTAGTTGGGGATACTTGCACGTCCTCTAAAAGATGCAGTTAGTAATCTTGAGTTTTTCTTTGAGTAACAGTGAACAGAGTCAAGTGAAAATCTTGTTTGGATAAAGTTATTTTGAGGCTGCAACATGATCTGCATATATTTTGGTTTTATCATTCTAACTTTAAAAAACAACTTTCTAATCCCCCTTTTTTGTACAGTTAGGAAAAAATGTAACCTCATGATTCAAAAAGGAAAATCAAATTTTAAAACACTTGCATCATTATTTAGAAATATACAGAAACCGTTTTATTGGCTAGAACTATAATAAGCCTTGAGATTTAACTAAAAACATAATTTAGTCACATCTCAAATTAACTAGTAAGGCTTTCATTGTGATGTTATAGATATCAAACAATTATATTTTCATGGTCTTTTAAGATTTTTATTAGCACTGATTTCAAAGAGAATCAGTGATATTGCTTCAGTGATATTTATGTACCTAGAAATGTTAGTAGACCAAAAGGAGTACCAACAAATTTTGCTGCAAACTAGAATGTAAACCATCTTAGAAGTGAATAACAGAATCCCCAAAATAGAGAGAATATTGTTATATTTATCAGAGATATCAAATAAACTATATGTTTATTTTTATTTCATTTTAAACAATTTTATTAAAGTAAACATTATGTCCTAAAGTCTAAGTAAGAAGGAAGGTATATTATATATCCATAAATATGTTAGTACTCTAAGATTTTATATTTCATTTCTATGTCAGGATATAAAATTTTCAATTTTCTTTTAACAAAAGTATTGACCTTTGACTAATATGCCTATATGTCAATAAGTACATTGGAAATAATTTTGCTTTTTATAATATTTATGTTACTGTAATATGAAAATAAGCACATACTTATATGAGTTCAAATTGCTTCCAGAATTGGGCCATTTAACTCTCTCAAAATCTAGTAAATATACTTTAAAAGCCTTTAAGTGATCAGTCTCACATAACTAACAAATCTTACTATGAAGCAAGTGAGAAGTACATAAAACATTTCTCATAATAAAGACAAATTTAATTGTTATCAAATATGTTAAACAAATATGACTGTTCTACATGGATGTATATAGTTGCAGTGTCCAAAATTGATTATAAAAAAACTTTTTTAGTTTTACTCTTAATTATACATAATACTGCCAAATGTGGTCAACCCTATTTAATACATGTAGAAGATAGAATAATAAAGTATGGATTCTGTCTTAATCACTCTGTTCTATTAAATATTAACAGGCTGTTATTAATAGCACTAGTGTAATGGATGTCATTTTCTACTTTGAATGAAAACTCTATCTCTTTTCATGTGTTTCTTGCTGAGGTTACATAATCTCTTCAATTTTGAATCTTGTACCAAAGAGGGCTTATTTTTTGGATATATACCATACCTATTTTATATATCCCTAAATTTCTGATGTGTGGTAAATTTTCACCAACTACTTAGTGAGTTAATGGCCACGTGATTGAAGGACAGCACAAAAACATAAAATATCAGTAAATAATTAGACATCAGAAACTCCTTTAGTCAGTACAAATATGTAATTTTAGGTTTGGGGGTATAAGCTTTGGCTGTCAAGCAGATACAATGTGTTATGTTTCAAGAACTTAGTAATGGTAAGCTACATCAAAATTGAACCCTACAACATAGTTAAGTGATGGAGAGACTTACACTTAATAGGAAAAATGATAGAATACAAAGTATATTACACTTTGAATAACTCATTATTGGAAAAACTGCATAGGGTTATACTAGCTCCTTTGTTTGGAAATGACTGGAATCCCTTGATTATATCTGAGCTATCTATGGAGCTGCATGAGGACACACACACAAATTGGAAATGTTAGAAGGCCATTCTAACCAAACCGATGTTGTTCAAGTTCACTGCATAAGGAAGGCTACTTCTTCAGTGCCAGAAAACAACAAGAAAAATATTTTCTGGCTAGTCATTGTATGTACTTATTGAGAACATCTTTCTTGAAACTCAGAAATGGGCCAAATGCTTTCATCTGATAAATAAAGCAAGAGCAATGTAGACTTCTCAGATATCAGCTTTTGTGATCTGTTTCCTGTTCTGCCAACATGATCATGTGGATATTGTTTTGAAGTTTACATTCTGCATTTGCTGATCAAAATAAGCTTCATTGAAACAAACTGACTAGGAATCAAGGCATAAATGGCAACATACTCTCCACTCACTGAGGAGACTGAAGGTTCTGTGTTTGCTATGTATTATGGATGTGGTATGGCTTCACCACTTAGAAAAGATACATTATTACCTCCATGTTAGACTAAAAACTTTGTGTTCTTATAACTATTGTTACATACAGCTCACTTGGATGTTGAATGTAGTATCCTTACTTACATATTAATGTAAATGAACTATTGTGATTCTGTAATCTGGCAGTATGAAAAGATTATATCAAAACATGGTGGATCTGGAGTGAAAAGACCAGATTAAAATAAATAATAGCTCACTGAATATATGCTCAATAGGTTATCCAGGTCCCAGCTGATTCCTCAATGTGTCTTCAACCTGGCCTTTAAGATTTCTACATCAGCTGTTCTAAGGGAAACTAGAGATAAAAATGTCTTGCCTAATGGATAATATACATAGAGTTGATTTAACACTATCCCTAGGAGAGCTCTGGCTGATGTGTTTCTGGGAGTCTTTCACAGTGAGTCAAAGGAGATTTTCCTATAAAGATTTCACTTCATCCTGTCTAAATGTCCAAACCTGACTTGCTGCTACATAAATATTTTTTCTTAAGAGAGGAACTTTAATGAGATTCAGTAGCTTAGGTGGCAAAAAGTTGGGAAATTTCAGGCAAATTTCTAAAATGGCAGTGCCTGGGACCCTGATCCTCTGATCAGATACTGCACAATGTGGGTTCACAGGCCCAGGCTTGGTAATAAAGTCCACTGTTTCACAAAAAAATTACAATGGTGTCTTCCAATAGGCAGACAGGGTCCAAGATGAACCTTATATAATGACAGTTGGAATCTCACTCTGCTCATGACATTTGGTTTCTGAACATTACTAACATTGTTCTAACCCTGAAGTTTGATAAGTAACTTACTGCATTTGTTTCCCTATTATTCATATCCTACATAGGTATAATATTTTTAATATGTTCCTTGGATATTTTTGGGAGAATCACCTTTGTAAAGTGAAATGTCTGGATTCCAACCTTCAGAGAATCATTGCCTACTCGCTAGCTAGTTCCAGGAGCCAACGGTAGCTTTAAAAATATTTTTAAAAATTAACCTAACAGTGCTAGATTACTGTTGGCAAATCTGCATATCTGTAAGTATGTGCTATAAGCTTGGGATGGACAAGTGTTTGGACTTCCATGTCTGGGAATCATGCCATCAGTACCCACAGTTGATTCTCATGTTTTTTTGGCACTTTCCCCCCATGCCATCTGTGTGCTTGGCAGAGTGCCTCCTTCTGAGTTGGTCAGACATGTGCCAACATAATGGAATTCTATGGGTGGTTCATAGGATGCTATAAGACACATCATTTTAAAGAGGAAAGCTTGCTGTAGGGGGCACCACATTGGTTTAGCATATGGCCTTCCATGGATACCTGAAGAGACAGGGTAAAAAAGTTATGGAATCCACAGAAAGGTCCAAATGGCAATTAAAATAATCAAAACAACCCAGAAATCTATGCAAGGTACAAAATTAAAATATCTGCCAAAACTTTTACTAACTGAATGTATATAAATTTTCCGTAATAATCTGGGTCAGATTTTTACATAGACCATTGAATTTTTCACAACCATCAGAATGTTCAGAGGATTTATTTCATTTAAATGCAAAATGTGTTCTAGGAAACTATCAGAGCCTGAATGGAATTTTCAAAGTCTTGAGGGTTAGTTTATGAGGTAATAGGTTTCAAAGTGAAAAATTACATAGCTGTGATCCAAGGTGACACACACCTATAATCCCACTTCTTAGGGAATAGGAGAATCAAGATTTTAAGGTTAGACTCGCCTTCATAGAAAGTTTGACACCAAACCTGGGTATGTAATAGCCATCTCAAAATAAAGAATAAAATGCTGGAGAGAAGGCTCAGTGATTAAGAATACTTGCTGCTCTTGCAGAGAAACAAATGTGTTTCCTAGCACCCACATGGTGTCTCACAACATCCTGTGACTCACTTTAGGAGATCTTATACCTTCTTTTATTCTCTCAGACACCTGCACACATGTAATGCCTATGTTTATATTCAGGACCCCAGACATAATAAAAATAAATAAATCTTTGAAAAACAAAAGGAAGACATTAACTTTTAGGTCAGCAAGTAAAGGTTTTAATTGTATACAGTTGTTTAAATTAAGCACTGGGCTATGTTAGGCAGCAATAGTAAATCAGCCTCTGGATCTCACTTGTGTAACTCAGTGGAGTCATATTAATTTTTTTTGTTCTTTAACGCACCCAAATAACAGATTCCAGCAGAGCATTTCTAGTATATAATCGCCTTTGCATCATCCAGCCTACAAGTGGAATGCAAAAGGGAAAGAAAGCAAGAAGAACGAATATGTCACTACTTCAGACATATAAAGACACTGCACTCCCACTTATTTTTTTTAATTTTCTAAGTTTTTTTTTTATTTACATTCCAAATCATTTCCCCTTTCCCGTTTCCCCCCTCCCCAAAAGTCCCATAAGCCCCTTCCCTCCCTCTTTTCTCCATTCAACCCCCTCTCGTTTCTCTGTCCTGGCGTTCCCCTAAATCCAGTCTTTCCAGGACCAGGGGTCTATCCTTCCATCTTCTTAGAAATCTATTGATATGCGAATTGTGTCTAGGGTATTCCGAGATTCTGGGTTAATATCCCCTTATCAGTGACTGCATACCATGTGTGTTCTTTTGTGATTGGGTTACCTCACTAAGGATGATATTTTCAAGTTCTGACCATTTGCCTAGGAATTTCGTGAATTCATTGTTTTTAATTGCAGAGTAGTATTCCATTGTGTAGATATACCACATCTTCTGAATCCATTCCTCCGTTGAGGGACATCTGGGTTCTTTCCAGCTTCTGGCTATTATAAATAAGGCTGCTATGAACATAGTGGAGCATGTGTCCTTATTGCATGCAGGTAAAGCCTCTGGGTATATGCCCAGGAGTGGTACAGCCGGATCCTCCGGGAGTGTCATGCCCAGTTTTCTGAGGAACTGCCAGACTGCTTTCCAGAGTGGTTGTATAAGCTTGCAATTCCACCAGCAGTGGAGGAGTGTTCCTCTTTCTCCACATCCTCGCCAACAACTGCTGTCAACTGTGTTTTTGATCTTAGCCATTCTGACTGGTGTGAGATGGAATCTCAGGGTTGTTTTGACTTCCATTTCCTTAATGACTAAGGATGATGAACATCTCTTTAGGTGCTTCTCAGCCATTAGATATTCTTCAGGTGAGAACTCTTTGTTTAGCTCTGTACCCCATATTTTAATAGGGTTACTTGCCTCTCTGGAGTTTAACTTCTTGAGTTCTTTGTATATATTGGATATTAGCCCTCTGTCGGATGTAAGGTTGGTTAAGATCATTTCCCAGTTAGTGGGTTGCCGCTTTGTCTTTTTGACAGTGTCTTTTGCCTTCCAAAAACTTTGTAATTTAATGAGATCCCATTTGTCTATTCTTGATCTTAGAGCATAAGCTATTGGAGTTCTGTTCAGGAAATTCTCCGCTGTGCCCATATGTTCAAGGTTCTTCCCTAGTTTCCCTTCTATTAGTTTCAGTGTGTCTGGTTTTATGTAGAGATCCTTGATCCACTTGGAATTGAGCTTAGTGCAAGGAGATAAGAATGGGTCAATTTGCATTCTTCTGCATGTTGATCTCCAGTTGAGCTAGCACCATTTGTTGAAAAGGCTATCTTTTTTCCACTGGATGGTTTTAGCTCCTTTGTCAAAGATCAAGTGACCATAGGAGTGTGGATTCATTTCTGGGTCTTCAATTCTGTTCCATTGATCTACATGCCTGTCACTGTACCAATACCATGCGGTTTTTAACACTATTGCTCTGTAGTACAGCTTGAGGTCCGGGATACTGATTCCCCCAGAGGTTCTTTTACTCTTGAGAATAGTTTTAGCTATTCTGGGTTTTCTGTTAGTCCAGATGAATTTTTGAATTGCTCTTTCTAACTCTATGAAGAATTGAGTTGGGATTTTGATGGGGATTGCATTGAATCTGTATATTACTTTTGGTAAGATGGTCATTTTTACTATATTAACCCTGCCAATCCATGAGCATGGCAGATTTTTCCATCTTCTGAGGTCTTCTTCAATTTCTTTCTTCAGAGACTTGAAGTTCTTGTCATACAGATCTTTCACTTGTTTGGTTAGAGTCATGCCAAGATACTTTATATGGTTTGTGGCTATCGTGAAGGGTATCATTTCTCTTACTTCTTTCTCAGACTGCTTATCCTTTGAGTATAGGAAGGCTACTGACTTGCTTGAGTTGATTTTATATCCGGCCACTTTGCTGAAGTCGTTTATCAGCTGTAGGAGTTCTCTGGTGGAGTTCTTTGGGTCACTTAAGTATACTATCATATCGTCTGCAAATAGTGATAGTTTGACTTCTTCCTTTCTAATTTGTATCCCTTTGACCTCTTTTTGTTGTCTAATTGCTCTAGCTATAACTCCAAGTACTATATTGAAAAGATATGGAGAGAGAGGGCAGCCTTGTCTAGTCCCTGATTTTAGTGGGATTGCTTCAAGTTTCTCTCCATTTAGATTGATGCTGGCTACCGGTTTGCTGTAAATTGCTTTTACTATGTTTAGATATGGGCCTTGAATTCCTGATGTTTCCAAGACCTTTAGCATGAAAGGATGCTGAATTTTGTCAAATGCTTTCTCAGCATCTAATGAGATGACCATGTGGTTTTTTTCTTTGTGCACTCCCACTTATGAACTACTGATCATCAGTAGGCAGTGGTCATTTGGTAGAAAATACATATAGAATTGGAGAGCTAGTATTAGTGTCTTTCACCACTGCAGATGGCCTACACAAACATTCTTCTTTAACTGTAGAAAAGTACAAGGGAGTTTCAGTGTTGCTATTCACCCATGTCCAGAATTTTAGATGAGAAGGGATCCCCAAAATCCCATCTATGATCGCATCCAGAACAGTAATTCTCTCCAATTCTGCATTCCCATGACCTCCAACATATCATGACACACTTTGTTGAATGAATGAATGAATGAATGTCTAAAAGTGAAATTCTGGTTTTACTAATTAGATATAAAGAGAGTAAGGCCTACCTGAGTCCACAAGTTCACTAGGTCTTTTAACTTTCTCTGTAGCTCTGAGAGAATATAGGAAACGTTTATTTGCTTATCATTTACCTTTTCATATCAATGTATTGAAGTTAGATGGGATGTTATTCCACAGAAAAGCTTGAAATTGACAATTACAAAATGATTTTCAAATATAAGAATTTTCTTATCCTCTTGCCCCATTGTTTTCTATATATCAAGATCAAGACTCACCTAGGCATTCTCAAGTGAAACAACATCATCTAGGACATCAATGAGTGGATTTCCATTGTTTTGGGGAAGGTCTGGTATTTTATTCCCCAATCAAATATTCCTGAGTTCAAAATATCCTGAGTTCCCAGGAAAGGGTTAATCATGGTATATCATATCGTACTTTTACAGACCCCATTGTGAGTCAGACATTTTAGAAATATGCCATAAGATATTTACATTTGAAAATCTTGGGAAGACCTACAGAAATATCTGGACATTCCTGAAAGTGATACCATTCAAAATCACACTACTGTCATTGGAAAATCTGTATAAAGAAGTGATTAGAATTTTATACCACATTAACAATTACATAGTCCAAGTTGATGAATGATATTCTTTGAGTAACAAGGAAAAAGAAACTACAGGGGGAAAATACAAGTTCAATTCAAGATATTTCTTTACTGTAAACCTTGAGCCACTTTTCATTTGTCAATACTGAACTTTAATGAGTCCCGGATAAGAAGCCAGTCAATGGATATCCATTTAGCTGGTGATAATCTGAACTCCAGCTGATTGTCCTAGCAGCTGTGTGACTTCATTACCATTAGAAAGGCGTGCAGCCAAGCCAGCTGGTATCCAAACCAGTACTCCATGCACGCAGCATATCTATTTGTTGGTTTACACATCAGAATTACACAGGCTCCATGAGAAGTTTGGAGCATAAAATAGAATCTGCATAAAGATTTAATTTAAAGGGCTTATCATTACTATGCCAAGTGCAGCTAGTTTGTTTTGTTTTTGCTATGATATAGTATATTGTGGTTGTTTTCAGTTCCTCCATAAATGCAGCCTACATGCAAAATTTGCATTTAGATACCAAACATAACTGCACATCATAATTTCCCAGTTAAGAAAACATCTTTTTGGTTGTGTTTGTTTTAGTGCTTACAACAGTGCATTTTCATTTTCCAAGGCAACTTTAATAGAAAGCAGTTTGGGGAACTTCTTAATAGCTAGTTTAGCTCACATCTGTCCCCTGTTCTGTACTTCTAATGGCACTCACTGCCTAGATCAGGCCTCTCTTAGCATTGTTTTGGACTTCTAAAAACATTTTCTAACAGGACTTGGCTCTCTAATTTCCTCCCATATGATTCTATATGACAAGGATCTTGAATCACATTCTGGTTCTCTGCAGCATGCTTCCTAGTGTGATCTGTCTGCATTGCCTTTACTAGACACAACTGGAACCCAGAAGCAGGTGGAAGGTAGAGTTTAAGCTCCATCTCAGGGGTTCCAAATAGGTCTAAGAGCTAATGTTAGCCATGTTAACCATTACAAAAAACTTTTCTAATAAGTATAGCAAGTGTAATAGTTTTTTGCCTCAAGGATGTTTCTAATTTAAGGAAGCAAGTAATCCTTTCTGATAAATTAAAATGAGTCAAAATATACATCATTATTTACATGTCAATATATATCAAGAGCATCTAAGTCATACATGTGATCATAACAGTGAACTAAAGTTATAATTCAGAGTCTCCTCAGCAGACCAGTTCTCTAAGTAAGGATGGATCAGTATCTAGAGAGGAAGAATGAACAGCTACTCAGTCTTTACTATGAGATTTTTAAGAAGTATGTTTTAGCATCAGGAACAATATCAAAGAGTTTCAGTAACAAGCACTTCTTAGCCAACCATTGGCATAGATAGAGGAGAATAACTGAGTTAGTAAATTAGTGAAGTCAATCTTAAAAGTAAGAAAGCAAAGAGAGGAGCCTTTCAAATATAAAGGTGCTCCTGTTGATTTCAATTTTCTGCAGGTACACTTCTCTCTGATGGAAAGACTGGAGCATATTCAAGTTGAAGTAGGAAGAATTCCCCAAGAGAGAGAGAAAGAAACAGTACTAGTTGTGATTTTTGTTTGTTTTCTACAAAGAAGGAAATATCCTGGGGTTTAAATAAATGAAATAAACAGCAAGTAAAGTTTGTAGGTTTTTAAAATTATAGCTGGAATTATAAAACTCAAGACAAGAAAAATTAAATTCTTCATCTTATCATATTTTCAATGTAGTTAAAATTACCATTTGTTATATTTATGTAAAATATATTCAACATTTCATTATTTGTAAACAATATTTTATTACCAGAAAAATACTATTTCCAACAATATTTTAAAATCCTGAATGAATATCAAATGGCAATAAAATTGTGGTTTTCTTGTTTAATCAAATTACCTGCTGTGTAATGATTAAAGGGGCTATGTTATTCTGTAAAGTTTAGATGGGAAGGATTGGAAAGTACTCAGCTTGATGTTCTGTGTGCTTTCGTTTTGTTTTTTGTTTTGTTTTGTTTGAATCAGGGACATTATCTCTAGTAGTAAAAATTTGGATAATTCATCTCAAAATAGTTTCTTCACCAGCATGTCTGGCACCTGTGTCCTTGGCTAATCTCTCTCTAATGTGCTCTCTCTCTCTTATTTCTCTCTCTCTCTCTCTCTCTCTCTCTCTCTCTCTCTCTCTCTCTCTCTCTCTCTCTCTCTCTGTGCAACAAAAATATAAGTTGGAGGGTTATGGCAATTCTTAAGTGAAATTTAGCTTCTAATTGATACACATAAAAGCTGCAAATCCCAAAAGGAGGTTACTTTAATGAATTAGTTTAGAAAAGCCTAGGGGTTTTTTTTTGTTTGTTTGTTTGTTTGTTTGTTTTGGTTTTTCGAGACAGGGTTTCTCCGTGTGTAGCCCTGGCTTTCCTGGAACTCACTCTGTAGACCAGGCTGGCCTCGAACTCAGAAATCCACCTCCCAAGTGCTGGGATTAAAGGCGTGCTCCACTACTGCCCAGCTTAGTAAAACCTAGATTTAAGAAAGAATATACTCTGCTTTAGTTTGGTGTGAAAACGTGATTAAATAGAGAAAAAAAAATGAGTAACAAACACTATTCAACCAGTTTGCAATAACTCACACTTGTCCTCCAAATTTATTATCATCCTATATGCAAAATATATGACCACTTAGGCCATAGAGTTCCCTCTATTTCTCTCTCTCTTTCTATAGACATTTGTTGATGTTCCTAGCTTCCCATGAGCTGTGACCATATAGTCACTTAGTGGCCACTCATAAAATGGTAGAGACAAGGCCAGCACACTAACTTTCTTTTATCCTCTTTTCATCTGGAGGGTAACCAGTCTATAGGATGGTGCTAGACCAAGGTCAGTCCTATACAAATATATCTTCTTCAGAAAAGTTCTCACTGTAGCTCTCTAATATTCCTGGTAATCTTTAATCTAATCAAGTGGGTTAATCATTAACCAGGAGAATACATACTGACAGTTTTTCATAGTTGTTTTAACAATCCAGTTTTGATTTTTAGACACAATTCTTTAAGCTCTTGGTTCTACTATGTAAGTCCTTAATTCATTGTAGAAAAGACAAAACAAAACAAAACAGTATTTCCTCCAGGAGATCACTTGCACCTGTAATGGGGTGGAGTTGCTACAATCTTTTCCATTTTACATAATCTCTATCCATTTTAGCCAAACCAAAAGAACTTCTTTAAAATTATACATGTGTGAAACTAGAAATATACTCACTAGACAGTAACCATAACATTTATCTCTACCCATGTGGCTCCTGTGTGACAATTCACTTGAGATTCACACAAACAAACAACAAAGTTGATTCAATAAAGGATAGAGAGATAGCTTAGTCATGAGAGTGTTTGCCTTGTATATATGAGGACCTGAGTTACACTTTTCAAACTCACATTGTGAGTTTCAGAAACTCCTTATCTAAATTTTGATCCCTTAACAAAATATTTTATGTTTATAGTTTCATTCCTTTCTCTCTTTCATAGTCCCTATGTTGCTGGGGTGCACCGCATTAGTTCTTTCTTGGAAGTTGGGTTTTGTATATTTAGGACTCTTTGCCAGAGGAGAACTGGGAAAGGAAAATAATTTTATTTTCTCGCTCATTAAGCTTTGACCAATTAATATTTCTCTAAATTGTACCATAAAACCTGAGATTCATTTTGAGTCTCTCCCTGTTGTATTTTATTATAGACAGAATCAGTGAGTTAACCCATTTCTGCACTTTGGTTAGAAATTTCCATTGCTTTCATCACATGCCTTTTCTAGTTTTCATATAACAACAACAACAACAAAATGTTGGTAAACATTTCATCTGATTGTTATAGGGGAATCCTTTTCCTCAGCTGCCTGATAGCTCACAAATTTCTTGAGTTTCTTTACATTAGCAAAGTCCCAAAACTAAGCTACACCCAGCAACAAGGCTCCGTAATCATACCGCCATTAGATACAATGAGGGATCCCAATGAATTATTTAAAATTTTTGACACTGTCAATGATAGTCCAAAAGTTTAAAAGATGAAAATTTTGTAACATATATGGAAACATTACTTGAAATATAACTTGTCTATCCAATTATTCAACTTTCAAAAATATGGTAGTTAAATGAAATATAGGAATTTTATGCTGGAATTCCTAAGGCAGGGGCTAGAAGAATGGAGCTTGTGCTCATAGTACCTGCTGCTCTTATGGAAGACTCTGGTTTATTCACAGCATCCATGTCAGACACCTCACAAAAACCTGGATATTCTAGTTACAAGGGATCTGATTCCCTCTGCTGGCTTCGCTGGACACTCATGTGGTACATTCTCACACAGACATAGTTACATAAATGATTGTTTTCTGAAATTTTAAAAGAAAAGTTGTCTAATCCTAAACATGTAGCAACCATTTAATGAATAAGTAAATTCATAATAAGAAAATGATCAATTTCGGTTAAAGACATTTAACTTTCGAATGTCCAAAGGAGACCTATGGAAAAAGAAACGGTCTCTCTTCAGTGTCATGAACCATAGATCAAAGTCAGTGTTATATCACCTATGTCTTCTGTTTTTACCATGTCGAAAATATATAGTCATTCTGGACTTTGTCCTACTATACAGAGACAGTCTTTGAACAACTTTTAATATTACTTTCCAAAAACCATGTGTTTTTCTTTCCTACTTACTCTGTTTTGAAGACAGTTTCCATCTTTTATTTTTACTTTGCTTTTCCTGTCTAGGCTTTACCACTCCTTCCAACCCCCAATAGGTCTGCTCTCCCACAGTTCCTCCTCCCTTCCTTCCTCCCCACTGTCTCCAAGAGGATATGCCCCACCCTTGCCAGGCATTTCCAATCCCTAGGGCCTCAAGTCTCTCAGGGGTTAGGCACAACTTCTCCCACTGAAGCCAAACCAGGCAGTTCTCTGCTGTATATGTGTCAGGGCTTCGGAGCAGCAGCTGTATGCTCTCTGGTTGGTGGTTTAGTGTCTGAGAGATCTCAGGGGTCCGGGTTAATTAAGACTGCTGCTCTTCCTATGGGGTCTCCCTCCTCCTCAGCTTCTTCCAGCCTTTCCCTAATTCAACCACCCACCTGGGTCTCTGACTTCAGTCCACTGGTTGGGTATAAGTATCTGCTACTGTCTCAGTTAGCTGCTTGTTGGGCCTCTCAGAAGACAGCTACGCTAGACTCCTGTCTGTAACCACAGCATATCATATGTGTTAGGTCTTGGAGCCGCTCCTTGATATGTATTCCAATTTCGGCCAGCCACTGCACCACCTTTCCCTCAGTATCTTCTCCATATTTGTCCCTGCAATTCTTTTAGACAGGAAGAATTCTGGGTAAGAATTTTTGACTGTAGGATGGCAACCCTATCCCTCCACCTGATGTCCTGTCTTTCTACTAGAGGTGGACTCTAAGAGTTCCCTCTCCCCACTGTTGAGCATTTAATCTAAGGTATCTCCCTTTGAGTCCTGAGCTTCTCATATCTCCCAGGTTTTTGGAACTTTCAAGAGTCCCCCCGCCCCAACCTCCTACCCTCTGAAGTTGCTTATTTCCATTCATTCTGTCCTGCCCTCCCCCCCCCGCCCCCAATACTTGATCATGTAGTTTCCATCTTTATCTACAGGTGATTTCCTACTTCCCCCACCAATCACAATTTATGCCCTTAATATGAGTGAAGTAACTGCATCATTATATAAAGTTGTTTTGCCTATAGAAATCCATATTGTCTGACCAAGTCCATATTAGATTGGCTGTCTATTTCTTTTACTTTTTTTTATTTAAACTGGTGAAAGGCTTATTAGTGTATAGAAAAGCTCTAGCATGCAATTGAAAGAACGGTATATATTTCAGGGAAAACACTCATTAAACTGACACTTCCTGAAAATTGCTTTAATAAAGCCCAATCAAATAAGTTATCATACATAAAAAGATGCATGTACTTGAATGAAAATTCTTCCATTCTATTCCACTGGAACCCTGGGCAAATTATCTTTATTTTCTCTATCTTTGAGCTTGAATTTCTAATTACCTTTCAAGTTTTTCAAATTCCATGTTTTGTTATGTATCCTAATATAAAATGTATATCAGCATAACATTATCTATTAATTAAGTTGGCTATAATAATGTACTTTTAAAAGAGCAATTAAAGAAATGGAGCACTTACATTTATGAATATTCTTTAATGAGATTTAAACAAATTTAAGCAAAGTCAGCATTTTTAAGAGATGTTAATAAGGGAATGTTTATGAAGACAAATTTGCTTCTCTCAAACTATGTTTAGTTGGTGTAAAAGGTACTTGTCTCAAATTAAAGAGGAATTAATAACATTCAATCCAAAGCTAGAAGAAAGGTAGCTATTTGTCACATATTTTTTTAATTTAGAAGAACTTCATGAGAAAAATTATGCAAAACAGCTAAATAGTTAAGCTGTTGTTAATATGCTGTTATTCATTAAAATAAATGTACAACATATCTTAGATTTAGAGCTTTTATATTTACCTATTTATTTCTGTATAAAATGATTGGGGCAGGGGTGTGCATGCCTTGGCACACATGTGCAGATCATAAGATAATGGAATTCTTTTTTATTTCACAATTCGAGTCTTAGGAATTGATCTCAGGTCATCATGCTTGGTCGCAAGCACTTTTGCCTAATAAGCCACCTTGGCCTCTCTACAGGCTCGTTTTGGGTGTCAACTTGACACAAGCTGTAGTTATCACAGAAGAAGGAGCCTCCTTGAGGAAATGCCTCCATGCGGTCCAGTTTTAAGGCATTTTCTCAATTAGTGATCAAGGTAGAGGAGTTCTTGTGGGTGGTGCCATCCCTGGGCTGGTAGTCCTGGGTTCTATAAGAAAGCAAGGCAAAAGACACCGTCAAAAAGACAAAGCGGCAACCAACTAACTGGGAAATGATCTTTACCAACCTTACATCCGACAGAGGGCTAATATCCAAGATATACAAAGAACTCAAGAAGTTAAACTCCAGAGAGGCAAGTAACCCTATTAAAAAATGGGGTACAGAGCTACACAAAGAGTTCTCACCTGAAGAATATCTAATGGCTGAGAAGCACCTAAAGAGATGTTCATCATCCTTAGTCATTAGGGAAATGCAAATCAAAACAACCCTGAGATTCCATCTCACACCAGTCAGGATGGCTAAGATCAAAAACACAGGAGACAGCAGTTGTTGGCGAGGATGTGGAGAAAGAGGAACACTCCTCCACTGCTGGTGGAATTGCAGGCTGGTACAACCACTCTGGAAAGCAGTCTGGCGGCTCCTCAGAAAACTGGGCATGACACTTCCGGAGGATCCGGCTATACCACTCCTGGGCATATACCCAGAGACTTTACCTGCATGCAATAAGGACACATGCTCCACTATATTCATAGCAGCCTTATTTATAATAGCCAGAAGCTGGAAAGAACCCAGATGTCCCTCAACGGAGGAATGGATTCAGAAGATGTGGTATATCTACACAATGGAATACTACTCTGCAATTAAAAACAATGAATTCACGAAATTCCTAGGCAAATGGTCAGAACTTGAAAATATCATCCTTAGTGAGGTAACCCAATCACAAAAGATCACACATGGTATGAAGTCACTGATAAGGGGATATTGACCCAGAATCTCAGAATACCCTAGACACAATCAGCATATCAATAGATTTCTAAAAAGATGGAAGGAGAGACCCCTGGTCCTGGAAAGACTGGATGTAGGGGAACGCCAGGACAGAGTAATGAGAGGGGGTTGAACGGAGAAAAGAGGGAGGGAAGGGGGCTTATGGGACTTTCGGGGAGGGAGGAAACGGGAAAGGGGAAATGATTTGGAATGTAAATTAAAAAAATAAAATAAAATAAAATTTAAAAAAAAAAAAAAAAGAAAGCAAGCTAAGCAAGTTAGGGGAAGCAAGCCAGTATCAGGACCACTCCATGGCCTCTGTCTCAGCTCCTGCCTCCAAGTTCCTGCCATGTGTGAGTTCCTGTCCTGACTTCCTTTGGTTATGAACAGCAATGTGAAAGTGAAAGGTGAATAAACCCTTTCCTTCCCCAATTTGCTGCTTAGTTATGATTTTTTGTTCAGAAATACAAACCCTAAGACAGTCTCTATTTGGTTTTAATAATATTAGTGTACCAATGGTCTTCTAAGAATGGCAGTTAGTAGAATGCAGTAAATATTTCAACATCCATTAGTATTAGGAAAATAATGTCTGTGACCAAGAATTGAAGGAAGCAATTGAACTGTTCACAAAACCAGATGATTTTGCACTATTGTACAATTTACAGAATATGGATGGGCTCACTCTTCAACAAATGAATAGCAATAGCAACTTTCAAGAAGTCAGTGAGCAATTTCTCTACAGAGTGGCACAGTAAACCTCTACTTTCTGTCTAGGAAATCCCTTCTGTGTTGTACTCTCCATTACACAGTGGATGTTGTTGATGCTGCCTGTTGCCTGGATGTACTATACTGTGAAATATATTGATCCGTTCTGTTTGATGCCTATTGGAAGAGCTTTGGAGTATAAATCTAGCCAAGGCAGACCTCTCTTGTGAAATGGAAAATAGATTTTTAGAGCCTCATGTAGAAGTTATCTATAGTTTACCAACCTCAGCCTTGAAGTGCTGAAACAAAAGACTGTCATGCTCATATCATTTGCCTCCTGCAGTATATCTGGGAGCTGTCTCACATGTGTTTAGAAATTTATTCCTGCTAATATGTTGTCTTTTATTCCTTGCACACAGGCCATAAAGAAGCAAAACTAGACATTAGGTATCAAATTACTATAAATATTTAAAGGATCTTTACTTTTTTCTTCAATTTTTAGTTTTAACATAAAAGAAAATCACATCTGTTTTTAAGAATTTCAGAATTACATTTGTGCATTAAACTCACTGATAAATTCCCAGTAAGTTTTATGAAGACTAAGATATTAAAGAGAATGAGAACTTTATAAATATCATGACTTTCCTATGTACAGATCTAAATTAGACATAATTTTATTATCTAAGACTCTAGTTTGCTATGTGGCATGTAATAGGTGATTGTTAAACATTTGTGAGGGAATAGTTTTAATTTGATGAAAATGACTGTTGTTAACAATTGTATTATGCAATTTTAGAACTGCATTTAAATTTTTATTACTTAATCACTCTTCTGTATAAGAGAACCCCAAAGCACATTTTGGTATGGAACTAGGAGGTACTTGCACCCATTAATAGCTTCCCTTATTTTATGCACTACTAGGTTTTGCTTCATAAATCCATACACAAACTGATCCAGCAGTTACTAAATATTTGATCATATGGACATTGCTTCTACAATTTACATTGTAAATAGAGAAAGGAGCAGCATATGCGTGTTTAATAAATAACAGGCTCTGTATTTAAGGGAAAGACAAGAAAATGCTACTTCAGTAAAATTTTTAAATGCATGCTAGTCATTAGGTTAAATATTAATTTGAATGTCAACAATAATGGGTACCCATGTTATTTAAGGAAGTCATTAGTTCACTGTTTAGTCAATAAGCATATTGATTAAAATTAATTTATTACAAAAAGTCTCCAGTAATACTTAATATCAGTTTTTCTCTTTAACAATTACCCAACCTTTTTTTTTCTTGAAGAGGAGGGTATTTATTAAAAATTTGCAATTATTTGTTTTGTGATTGCAGAGATTAGATATGTCAATATCATGTAACTCACATGGCTCAAAGGCTTTTTCTCTGAGCTTTGTTATCTTTTTCTTTTTTATCTGGAGACTGCTTTATCTAGCTGTGTTTCTTAAAATCAGTTCTGAATAGCTATTTTCAAGTGCTGCATGCCAGTTTTAAAGAGAGATCGCAGGCTGCTCAGAGGGTACTAATGAAGATATGCCCTAACTTTCTTTTTGGCATTATAATATTTGGACATCTGTTCTGACTCCTTATATGTGAAATAAAACTCTTCCCAGATAGTAGAATAAATGAAGGGTTTCATTATCTTAAATGTCATAACATTTGTTTGAATTATCATGTGTATGTTTTAAATGCTGAAATTGTCATCTTGGTTTTGTTTCATCTATTTTCAGTCCTTTCAGAAGTCTGTATGCCTGAACAATTCTCTTTTCAATTGTGTTAATAATTTAAAAGAAATAATTTACAATTTATATGTAATAAAACTGAAATTGTTGTGGGTGAGCTATACAGTCTTGTAATTTCTAGAAGCATAAATATTTTACTGAGAAACATACCCTTTTAAAGCACAAAAGGTTTCTTGTTATAATGGCATTCTACTTAGTGACAAATAATGCATTTTAAAAAGCCATGTGTTGACCATTATTGTGGTTCCTTTTGTGTAATGGTATTATAGAGTCTTGTGTGTTCATTTATTAAAGTGTCCCCATTGTGTGTCTCAGGAAGGATTTGTCTCTGAATTCCATGGTGCCACTGATTAGTGAATACTACATCTAGACCTCATGGGTCAACTTAAAACACAACAGGAATGTATTTGAGGTTTTCTTTTAGATTATAAGGAACCAATAATTTGATTCTGATAATGTCAACAATGCTATCAATTTAATTTAAAATATCTGTCACCAGTTCTGCTTTTTTCAAAGGATTTTTAGCACTATTAGTAATCAAGTGTAACTCCTGTTGAATATAAAATCATGAATCACACATCCATTAAGCTTGCAAAAACTAGTGGTCCTATATGCTGGCTGTCTATTTTTCCTTCTTTCATATTAGAGGAAAAGAACAGCAAATAGTTTACAAGTAGAAAATGATTTAGCTAAGTAATGGAAGAAAAGTAGTGCTTTACAAATGCATCATTTTGAAAATCCGCAAAACTCTTAAGAGCTTTCATCTTACTGCTTGCTTCTCCTATTTGGTGTCAGAAAGTGATTGGTGCTTTGTCTGGCAAAATATTTCAATCTGACTCATTCCATAACATTTTGTTTAAGGCGGTTTTACTTCTTAAGGAGAAGTCATTATGTTAGGGGTATTGCTATTTTGACAAATATAAAAGATGAATGCTTAAATTAACTTTTACATCGTTATATGTGTAAAACAGATAATTTTGATCTTAAGAGCAGTGGAGACTTCAATTACAATCATCAAAAAACAGAAAAAACACTACATTTCAAATATTAAATGAAGACTCAATTTGTTCATGTTTTGAGTCAAATATTAAAGTTATGGTCAGTTTATAAAATAATAAATTAAGACATAATAAATAAATTAGTATAATAAAAATATATTTTAAATACAAAAGTTGAGAGTTCACCATATTTTATTTGTATACTCATCCAAAACAAGAGGGCAGGTCCTTATAACTTTGCATAAGTAAAACTTTAACATATTTTAAATCTTCAAAGATCATTAAACATTAAAGTTGATCTTTTGTGCTAAATTAACATTTCAGCAATATATACATTTACATATACTATATTGGATAATGGGATGGGTCTAATGTGGCAATTAAATCTAGTTGCTTTTTTCTGTAGGTTGACATAAAGTGAAATGCTGATATTTTGATTTCTTCTCAGAGTTGTCTAAGAAGTTTTTATATTGAAGACTTCAGAATTTTAGAAGGCTTTATATTTTCAGCATGTATTAACATCTCAAGTGTTTGATTAATATCTTTTCCTATTTCTTCAAATAGAAATATAGAACATAAAAGTCCATTTATATTTTTAAATTTATTTAAATAAGCATTTAATATGTATTAGGTTCCTTGACATATATGTTTGTGAGTGTGTATGTATGTGCGTGTCAGGGTGTATGTGTATATGTGTTTGAGTGTGTGTATATATGTGTGTATGTGTGTGATTGTGTGAGTGTATACATGTGTATATGAGTATATGAGTGTGTGTGAGTGTGTGTGTATGAGTGTGTGTGTGTGTGTGTGTGTGTATGTGTGTGATACAGTAGAGTGGGTAGAAAGGCTAAATGGTGGAGAGTCCTTTTGTTGTTGTTGTTTTTAAATATTATTTATTTAATGTACATGAGTACAGTGTCGCTGTCATCAGACACACCAGAAGAGAGCATCAGATCCCATTATAGATAGTTGTGAGCCACCATGTGGTTACTCAGGCCCTTTGGAGGAGCAGTCATTTCTCTTAACCACTGAGCCATCTCTCCAGCCATGGAAAGTCCTTTTGTAAGGAGTGACTTTGATTGTAAAATTTTATGGCATAGAGTAATTACTCGAGTATTTTATATGGTCATAAATAGGAGAAGTCTATGGGGATAAACATAGACATTTAGAAAGCAATTTGACAAGGTGACAATCTAGCAAAATATTAACACAGAAGTTTCCCTTCTAGGGAACATGATGACCCCAGTCATGGTACATGCTACAGGCAGGCAATTCTTTCTCATAGAGCTTCTTTCCTTGAATCTAGTCATGGGGCACTTTGTTACCTAGAAGCAACTATTACACTTTGGTATCATTGAGCAAATCTTACCTAGTAAGTTAGTATTTGAACATGCAATGTCCAGTGCTGGAGGAATCCATTGTAGTCTTTTCTCCCACAGAACCTGAAGAATACTGGTACAATTAGGTACAAATCTTAGTTTTTGGTTTGTTTGTTTGTTTTTAAATTGTCTTTATACTGTATGCAGCAAACAAAGATTGTGTTCGAAGTTGCTATTTTGAAAACTTAAAACAGCTTAATACCTAAAAATATCATAATGAACAAAGTTACAAATCTTATACTCTTCTTAGAAAGTGTAGTATAATATAAAAGCTTTATATTAGCCAATGCAATAGTAATGAATATAGTAAAATCGATCACTTTTTAACATTACATAAATTGAATCTTTGTATCTGTTTTATTTCTTTACATTCCAGATGTTACCCCCTTCCTGGTTCACCTTCCAAGAGCTCTTCACCCCATCCCTTATTACCTTTGCCTCTAAGACGTTGCTCCCCTACCCATCTGCTCACCCACCCCCACATCCCGTTTCCCAGGGCATCAGGTCTCTACATGAATAAGTACCTCCTCTCCCTCTGAGGCCAGAAAAGGCAGTCCTCTCTACATATGTGCCTGGGATCTGCCCATGTATGCTATTTGTTGGGTGGCTTAGTCTCTGGAAACTCCCATGGGTCCGGGTTACTTGATACTGTTGGTCTTCCTATGTAGCTCCCATCCCTTCAGGTCCTTCAATCATTCCTTTAACTTTTCCATAGGTATCCGTGATCTCAGTCCAATGATTGGCTCTAAGTGTCTGCATCTATCTCAGTCAGATGCTGGTAGAGCCTCTCAGTGGACAGCCATGTTAGGCTTCTGTCTTCAAGCACAACATGGTATCAGAATCAATAGTGTCAGAGTTTGGTGCCACACGTGAGATGGATCCCAAGTTGGATCTTATTTTTTATTGAATGTTCTCTACTTGACTACATTTGTTTGAGTCTTTCACCAAGCTCCTTCCATTATTCCTTACAATTACCTCTGAGGAAAGAGTTTTTCAGAAGTCTTTGATGGAAAAGTAAGGAACAAATTGGAAGAGAATCTTTCTTTTTCTTTTTTTTTTTTGGCTTTCCCCCCTTTTTTATTATTTTTTAATTTTATTTTTTATATTCTTGATTTACATTCCAAATGATTTCCCCTTTCCCAGTTCCCTCCTCCCCAAAAGTCCCATAAGCACTCTTCCCTCCCCCGTTCCCCATTTACCTAAGAATTTCATGAATTCATTGTTTTTAATTGCTGAGTAGTATTCCATTGTGTAAATATACATGCAAAATATCTCTGATAAAATTGAAGAAGTATATAGAAAAACACGTTAAGATTGACTATTTCATGGAAGAATTATACAGATAAAATGGTAGGCATAAAAGTATTCCTAAGTTGATTAAAAGTGGAATTATAAACATTTTCTGATAAAATTGAAAATCTACAAGGAAAATATTTCTGATAAAACTCAGGAAATATATAGAAAAACATGTTAAAACTGACTATTTCATGAAAAATTATACAGATAAGATGGTAGGCATAAAAATATTCCTAAATTGATTGAAAGTAGAATTAAAAACATTTTCAGATAAAATTGAAGATTTACATGGAAAATATTTCTGATAAAATTTGAAAAAAACTTGGAAAAACATTAAAATTGAAGATTATCATGGAAAATTATACAGATAAAATGGTAGGCATAAAAATACTTCTAAGTTGATTGAAAGTGAAATTATAAACATTTTCTGATAAAACTGAAGATTTACCTGGAAAATATCTCTGATAAAATTGAAGAAATATATAAAAAATGCGTTACCAGAAAGTCCTCCCAGCACATAATAATCAAAACACCAAATGCACTAAACAAAGAAAGAATACTAAAAGCAGTAAGAGAAAAAGGTCAAGTAACCTATAAAGGCAGGCCTATCAGAATTAACCAGACTTCTCACCTGAGATGATGAAAGCCAGAAGATCCTGGGCAGATCTCATACAGACCCTAAGAGAAGACAAATGCCAGCCCAAACTACTATACCCAGCAAAACTCTCAATTACCATAGATGGAGAAACCAAGATATTCCATGATAAACCAAATTTACACAATATCTTTCCATAAATCCAGCCCTACAAAGGATAATAGATGGAAAATGTCAACATGAGGAGGGAAACTACACCCTAGAAAAAGCAAGAAAGTAATCTTTTTCCAACAAACCCAAAAGAAAGTAACCACACAAACATAAAAAGAACATCAAAAATAATAGGAAGCAACAATCACTATTCCTTAATATCTTATAACATCAATGGACTCAAATCCCCAACAAAAAACATAGTCTAACAGAGATGTTTTTCATGTGGATCTTCTATTTTATCAGAAAATGTTTGTGACTCCTCTTTCAATTCAGTAATGCTTTTGTGTCTACCATTTTGACTGTATTATTTTCCATGATAATCTTTAATTTTAACATTTTTTTCTGTGTATTTCTTTGATTTTGTCTGAGGTGTTTTTCATGTAGATCTTTGGTTTCATTGGGGGTGTGTGTTTGTAGTTCCACTTTCAATCAATTTAGGAATGTTTTTGTGCCTACCATTTTGTCAATATAATTGTCCATGATAATCTTCAGTTTTAACGTTTCTCTGTATTTTTCTTCAATTTTGTCAGAAGTATTTTCCATGTGGATCTTCAGTTTTATCAGACAATGTCTATAATTTTACTTTCAATCAACTTAGGAACATTTTTATACCTTCCATTTTATCTGTATAATTTTCCATATAATAGTCAGTTTTAACATGTTTCTCTATATCTTGACTTTTTTCAGGAATATTTTCCATGTAGACCTTCAATTTTATCAGAAAGTGTTTATAATTCCACTTTCAAAAAACATAGGAGAATCTTTCTTTATACAGAAGCACTAGTTTGCTTGTTTTCTACCTAGTAGAAAACTCAGTTAGTTATTTAAATTTCACATGTCAAAGAACTAAAACTTTGGAAGAATGAAGCAGAAAATTCTAAAACCTTCACTATAGCATGCGAGTATTCTGTATCTTTTCATACTCTGAAATTAAAGTTTTTTTCCTAAACGGATTGATGTCGGTACCTCATGAAAGGACAATATGGAGAGACCCATGGCTCCAACTGCATATGCAGTAGAGGATGGCCTTGTTGGACATCAAATGGCAGAGAGGCCCTTGATCCTGAGAAGGCTCAATGCCCCAGTGTAGGGGAAGGCCAGGACAGGGAAGCAGGAGTGGGTGCGTTGGTGAGCAGGGGGAGAAGGGGATGTGTTAGGGGGGTTTCAGAGGGGAAATCAGGAAGTGAGATAACATTTGAAATGTAAATAAAGAAAATATCTAATAAAAAAGAAAAAGAAAAAAAGGAAGGACAATAAAATAAGGAAAGAAATTACTGTAAAAATATTTTACTGACATTTTGTATAGATTGTCATTTGATATTTGAATATTCATTCTCTACATTGTACAGTTATCAATGTCCCAATTGGTTTGTAATTTAAATGTATATATGCAATCACAAAATTATACATTAATATAAATTTATAAGTGCCAAACTGCTTTAAATAAAACTTTACCTATTCTCTATTGTTCAAAGAATTTGGACAGAGGTACATGTAAGTTGATTTTTTTTTAATTTGGAACCAAGATTATTATTTTTGCATATGAGTTTGTGCCTTTCACATATGACCAACACTCAAGTCAAGATTTACAAGAAAATTTTATAAGATCAACATCTCATGTTCAGAGCACATCCTGCCAATTTGTACTTTGTTTTACTTAATACAGAGGAAGAATAGTAGCATTTTATACCGTTTTGAAAATACCCATATTCTATACTTCAATAAAATGAAGCAAACAAAAACCTTCAATACAATCAAAGAGGACTTTATCATATTTGCTGTAATTTCTGATTTTCTACTTAAATTGAATTTTCAATATCAATTTGGTTTTCCTTGCCAAAACAGGGTGACATTCTGGTGCCTTAGTCTAGTCAGTCACTACGTAACCAATCATCAAACCTAGTGTTTACATCTCAAATATTTCATAGATAATTGACACTATATAGATAGGGATATGGATATAGAGATAGAGATAGAGATAGATATAGGTACAAGTACAGATACAGATACAGATATAGATATACAGTTAACTATATATATTTCCATTCAAATATTACTATTATATATGATCTATTTCTTCTCTCCCCAATAATGATCCTAAAACTATCCCTCAATGTGAAAGCAATTATTCCAAAATACAAGTGTGCATACATGTTTAAAACAGTTTTTATTTATCATTTTATTTGTTTACATTTCAAAGGATTTCTGCCTTCCCGGTTACCCCTCAACCAATGCCCGAATTTCATGCCCCACTGCACCCTCCCCTTTGTCTCTATGGGGGTGCTCCTCCACCTGTTCACCCATTCCTGCCACACTCTGTAGCACCCCTCCCTCACCTCCCACTGATGTCAGATAAGGCCATCCTCTCCTACATATGTATCTGGAGTCCTGGCTCCCTCCATGTATGGTCTTTGGTTGGTGGCTTAGTCCCTGGGAGCTCTGGGTGGTCTAGATAGTTGATATTGTTCTTCTATTAGGGTTGCAGTCCCCTTCAGCTCCTTCAGTCCTTCTTGTAACTCTTCCACTGGAGTCCCTGGACTCATCCAATAGTTGACTGTGTCTGCATCTTTGTTGGTCATATTCTGATAGAACCTCTGAGGAAACAGCCTTATCAGGCTCCTGCCAGCAAGTGCTTCTTGGCATCAGCAATAGTGTGGGGGTTGGTATATAAAGATGGATGGATCCCTGGGTGGGGCGATCTCATGATCTCATGTTTTCTTACAGAAATTTATAGCTCAATTACATAATACGAAGCAGTCTCTTATTACATCAATAAAGTCACCATTGGAGTTATAGACACTAGAGGAATAGCCTGCCAAATCAACTGAGATACAATAGTTTGTGAAACATGGAAGAAAAACAGGGGTGATTCTGACCTAATTCAGAGGAAGATGATACTAAAAACAGTGGGAGACCAGTTGGGGATTCTTCTCTGGGGAAGACTATATTCTCCAACTCTCTGCGTTTCTTTGTTGTACTTTCCTGCAGTTCTTAGCTCTATTAGAGTTCTCTTTTCCATGTTAACATATTTGTTGGAGTCGTCTTTGTTCAAGTCTACTTTAGGTAGCATGTCTTTGAGACATCATGAGTATAACTTTTCTGATATCTCTAGGAGGTATAGTCTCACAAAAGATATTTTATTCCCCTGACTCTTAGAATCCCATAGCCTCCTCTTCTATAAATTTTCCTGAACCTTAGATGCAGGTGTTGTGTTGTAGCTAGATCAATTTTGGCTGGGTACCGCATGAGCATGCGTTCTCTATGTTTTGATCAGTTATGGTTTTCTATAATAATATGTATGCATATTTGCATGAGTAACATGTCTGTTCAGGCACACATACATGTGCATACAGGCAGAAATTGATGTGTTGAGTGTGTCATTTGATCATTCATTTGAACGCAGTCCTTCTTTTCACCTAGTTTAGTTGATCAATTTGCTATGAGAATTCTCTGATGGTCTTTTAATATTGAGATTCCATATATGCTGCCGTGCCATTCAGATTGATCTCTGTTCATCACACTTTCATGGCAGGCACATTACACCTTAAACTGTCACCCTAGTCCTCAAGTCCACACTTACAGGAATTATTTTACATGTTTCTTCTTCTAAGATATTTTGTCATTAAAAGATAAATGTATATATAAGCAGGCTTCACATAACACTTGCTAAACAAATACAATGCCTAAGCATCTTATAAAGACATGCATCTGAAGCATTGTTTGGGCAAAATTTGAATTTGAAAGGTGACCCAAGCAAAATGTTTATTTTCTATTCTTACTTCCTTTGGATATCACTGTTATGTAGACCTCTCTTCTTTTGTTCAATCTTTGGCCTTCTAGGCTCTAACCCTATGTCCTGCATCTCTCCTTCTAAGATCATTTGGGACTACTCCAGAAAATCAGAATAAAAGTGGGGACTTCTTTGCAGAATACAGAGAGGGCAAAGTTTGTTGGACAAGAAAAGCAAAGGAGATTTGTAGATAATAAACTGGCCCTCTCTGACTGACCACAAACATGAACTATAGACATAGCATGAAGAGTCTTATCTGATCATAGTTTTTAACTGATACAGATCCTTTGTAGAAGACAAAGTATTATATTACATACCATTGATGTAGGTGGCAAGTAGTTGTTTGTTCCTTTTAAAAAAGTAGCCACACTTGTCAGAAATTATGACATGCTTCTCAGAAATTACAGTATGGCATTTTCCATTATTTATTTGATTTAAAGATTAGTAATTCTATTCTGCATCCCCACAATCTGTATCACATTTACAAATGTGAAACCATACTTACCTATTCTTTAAGCCAGTGAGCATTTTAATCGATTTTTCCCTACTATAATGACTAAAACTTTCTTTGTGAAGAAAATATCAAAGCATATATTTCAAATATTACCCAAAAAACACACTGTGTAATCTATTCCATTCCTACTTTTGTATTTCCCTCAACTCTTACAACTCCAGCCATGACTTCTAGCCTAAACTGACACTGTGCCTCTTCCTTCAAGAGCTGATTATTCCGCTAATGCATAAACGCACTGTATCTCTTATTCTGCCCAAGGTGAAAAGTCCAGAGCAGGCTGTACACACTTCTGCTTGGTGGCATCAAAAGCTAAGACTAGCAAGGTATTTCCCTTCCAAGATTCTAAAACTTTGTTAATAGACATACCAGCATAGGTTTCAATTTTTACATTATGTTAAAAGCTAACAACATTGTCTCTGCAGACTTCTGTGACTTTAATCTTATTCATATGATGATGATTACATGTCTATATTCTCCTTCAATGTGGGAGTTCTGTAGTTCCTTTTTATACAAAGCATGATGTATTTTCTAAGAAAGATTGAATCCAAGTTTTCTAAATTAATTTGGATAAGAGTCTTTGATGGTAGTCTCCAAACACTGACATATTCATTAGCTTCTTTCTTAAGAGTATAATAACATCAAAGAACATTCAAAGTAGAATTTTTTATTTTTATTTTTATTTATTACCTTCCTATGTCATCAATCTTCAATTTACCTTCTTCAATCCTTCCCCTAATTCAACCATAGAGACTTCAGTTCAATGGGTGGGTATATGTATCTCCTTCTGTCTCAGTAAGCTGCTGGTAGCGTCTCTCAGAAGACTGTTGTGCCAGGCTTCCTTCTCTAAGCACATCATAGCATAAGTAATAGTGTCAGTCTTTGGTGCCATTCCATGAGATGGATCCCAAGTTGGACTGGTCATTGAACCTCCTTTCCTTCAGTCTCTTCTTCATTTTTGTCCCTGTAGTTCTTTTAGGCTGAAACAGTTCTGAGTCAGAAATTTTGTTGTGGGTTAGTAACCATGTTCTTCCGCTTGAGATCCTGTCTTACACTGGAGGTGGACACTTTGAGTTCCCCCTCCCTGTGGGACAGTGAAAGGCAGCCTGTTTTCTGGTTGAGCTAGGTTTAAACCCTGGTGACCCAGCAGGAGATTATCCTGCAAGGGATAGAAGGCCTTTGCCATACTCCCAGATGGCCTTAGCTCTTCATAATTCTGTGGCCATCAGTTAAGTAGGGCAATGCCCCAGCCCCAAGCCCCTCCAAAGGTAAAGGATGTGACCACAGATCATGCAGCCTCAAGACAGATCTCGATTTTAATGAGGTACCTAAAGGCCTAAAGTGCTTAGCCAATTAAGATCTCCTTCCCAGACACTCCTCCCTGCAAAAAGTGTTTAACCTCAGACCCTCCCTGAGAAAATGGGCTATGGTTTCACACATCACAACTCTCTGCCATGTCAATAATTCCTTTAAAATCATGGACTGCCTCTTCTCATTGGGATCTGCCATGCTAGAGCAATGGAGCAGGTCTTCCTCTAAAGAGTCACATCTAATCTCTCATGCAGGAAGGAGGTCTCTCTGTGTTCCCAGACATGGCTTCCACCAAGTCAAACTGCCCTTGGGAACCAGTTGGAGCTCTCCTCCTGCCCTCTCATGGTCACAAGCTCTATACTATTCTCTCCGCTAAGTTTGGTAACCAACCCCTGACATTTTACCTATAGACTTGAGTATCAATAAGCCTCAGTTACATATTCTAGTATTTGACATATGATATATAATTTTCCATAATCATACTTACAAAGTGATTTTTTTAACCAATTTCAATGATGCAAGTACTTGAATTCAAGAATATCTTCAGTTTCAGTGAAGTCATAATAACGGGTTCCTTTCTCTCAGTTTATAGGGATCACTTTCCAAAAAAAGCCCACCACAGATAGGGTTAATTTAAGGAGGTAATGAAATGTCCTTAAGTTATATATAGTTCTATTCTCACATATAAGTGTCACTTTCTTCTGTAACATGGTCACAGAGTATGACATGGTTGTGACCAACTTCACTGAACTGACGACATGGTAAATTACAATATTAAAAATAATTAAATGTTAATAATAGTTTGCCATCATCTTATACAAAATATTTGCTAAATTAGGGTAATATTTTTAACAATAGTGATAACATAGGAATAGAATTAATACTATAGAAGAACATAAAGGAAGAATAGTTAAGATAGATATGACTAGTAGCTGATTCTTTCATAAAGAGCAATTCTTTAACTTTATATACACATATATGTGTAACTATATCTATCCAAAGTCACACAGAAACTGTTTAAATAAAACTGTGAAATTAAATTTATTTTGCTTTAATGGATTAATATATTTCATTTTACTTTTTAAATTCAATTAATATAAAATAAAACCTTTTGTGTTAAGTATATAAAAGCAACTTAAAAGACAAAAAATATGTATTTAAAAATTATGCAACACTAAGCATGCTTTAGCATCCAATTTACTTTAAGGGATATTCTAGCATGTTCATAAACCACTTGAGCATCCTTTGTAAATAAGTTATGTTGTATGGAATCACTCTGCTTAATTGCCATCACAACAGAGTGGATATATTTTCTTTAAACATAAGGAAGCTTTAACTCTAGTTGAAAAACCAATTTGTTGACAGCATGTGGCCTGGAACTCAAAGCCTGTTCTGGATTCAGTTTACGTATGCTAGAAAGTTGACATTAAACTAATTTGTTTTTTGTTCCCTAAGAACAACATTACATAGAGATAGAAAGAGTACAAAAAAAATTAAGACTTAATTTTGTTTATTTTATGTTTATGAGTGCTCTATTTGCATGTGCACCTGTGTGCCAGAAATGGGCATTATAGCCTATTATAGATGGCTGTGAGCCACCATGTGATTTCTGGGACTTGAACACAGGACCTCTGGAAAAGTAATCAGTGCTTTTAACTGCCAAGCCATCATCTCTCCAGCCTAGAAAGGGTAAAATTAAAATGCCCTGTTTGGATTTCCTTATGTGATCTCTCATTAGTGAATCCTAAGTGTCTTTAAAACAATGGCTATTAAGCAAGTTGGCAACAGCTAGCAGTATTTCTTCAGGCCCCTTGGGATAGGGCCAGAGGGACAGGGTCTCCAGCAAATTCGGTCTGAATTCTCCTCCAAATGAACACCTGCTGTCATTGTTCAGTGTCAATTCCATACTCACAAGCCAACTCTTTTTGCAGTGGAATCCATTGAAAGGGCAAAAGCTTGCCAACATTGCACCATGACTTTATTTTCCTCTCCTTTTCAATTTTCTGCATATCTTGGAGATAGAGATAATACTAAGTTTATCATTGGCTAGTGGGCATGGTAATGCTCTACATAAGGAGTTTCCTCAAATATATTCCTATAAGTTTAAAAAATCTTTGGTTTCCATTTCTTTTCATTTCTCTTTCTCTACCTAGCTTATCTTGTATTTTCAGAACAAGATTTTTATTATAAAATACATACTTTAAAGAAAATGAACCCAAGTGAATTATAATTTGAAGAAACAAATAATTCAAGTAAAAATAATTCAATGACATTTTCCAAATGGACAAGAAGTATTGGCTCTTCACTCTCTTAGGCATTGAGTCTCTTTCCTTTGCTTTTATGTAATTGTTTGCTGGATTTACACAGTTGATTGATACTCCCAAACTCATGTTATTTTAGTAGCAATAAATAAGTTAAGACTAATGCTTTTTAAAAAACAATTACAGATCAAGTAACATGTATACCACCAATAGCTTGCTTTAAATTTCTGTATAATTGTATAGAACTATAAGAAAAATACATAATCTCAATGTTACATTGACTTCTTAGTGAGTATTTATAATACTTGTTACAAAATATGCAAGCTATTAGACCCAAAAAAAGTAAACCATATTGACCAAGTTTTATTTTTGTTTCTAAATTGCTTGTTGGAAGCATCAACTCGTGGAGAATGTTAGTAGTAAATTTTATTGTAATTGTTGTTTTTACGTTATTCTGTGTATACAGTTGTGTCCTTTTTCTTGCAAAATAACTCAATTACTTGACAATTGATAGTGTGTAAAATGTATATAAATAGCTACAGCTTGCTCTGTCTTGCAGAGAGAGCCACTTTGCCATCTGCAGCTCTTGGTGCCTCTTTTTAGTCCTTGTGTTTTGTTATGTATGAGCAAACACATTAGCCTTTTCATTTCATTTACTAGAATCTTAGTCCTTGATTAGTGTTTTCAAGATTCTTTCAAATCCACAAGTTCTTTACTTCTTTTGAGTTAGTTTTATTTTTTCTTTTGTCTTCAGTGTGAAGCAAACTTGTCATTCAATCACAAAAGCTCTTTTTTTAATGATTGGTAAATATATTAGTTTCTCATTTGAGTGATTAATTGTGTGTGGCCAAAAAAATGGGAAAATATCTCCTCAGTTGAAATAATAAGGCTGCTTAATATTGGATTCAATAGATTATGCTCCAAAGCTTGAGTAACAGCCCTCCACCATATATCCCACATTCAGTTTGATTCTTCTATTAAAGAGAAACTCTGACTAGCCTAACAAAAAGAAAGTACCACCGATTAGGCTTCAGAAACGTCAGATTTAGCATCTGAGAGATGAGTTATATTTGTCACCAAATCTTTGTGACCTTTGCTCTGTTGGTTTTCTCCATTATAGGAGATGGTTCAGAAAGCTGTGTGTGTTATGAACAGTTATTAACTACACATCAGAGCATACTGAGCAAAGTCTGAAACCAATGATTACACTGCTTTCTTAGATCACCAGGCTCTCCTTGTTCTTTTACCCACAGTCAGTCTCAAAGTAGCAAAAGCATCTTGATGTAATACTTTCTCTACACATGCCATCCTTTTTACTTTTATTTAGGAACATGTTCAACTAGTCTTTGACATTATGACAAAGTTTACTCCTTTAAGCAGAATCTAAGCATGGAACTGAAACAAGGAATTAAAAGATATATAAGTTATATAGAAATCAATTTCTTATATAAATATGACAACTGAAAACTTTTGGCATTATTATGTAGCCATACTCTCCAAGACTTTACATCAAATTTCAGAACACCTTGTCAATAATATTTTAAAGAACAAATTGATATATAATCGTGTTTTTTACTTCATATTTTGATAAGATATAAAATCACAAATATCACTCCTCCATTTCTTCTTTTAGGATGCTTCCATTGCACACAGATTCCACATCATGAGAGAAAAGCACCCAGAGAAATTCAACAGCCGGTAAGGCCACAAATGATAGATTTTTAATTATGATTGTTATGGATAACTATGTCACTGCAGAAGATCACTATGTACATTAGACCCTTCCTATGTAAGTACTGAATGAAGTTCAGAATAGATGTTCACAATAAGATGAAAGTATAAATGAATCAGTTTTTCTTTGGTTTTAATGGGGCTATAATGCCGGGTGCAGTGGCCATCATGTCTATTTCAATTTCATGTGTTTTAAAATAAATACTTCAAGTATAAGTTGGAAGTTAATAAGAAACAATATAAACCTTTACATGGCTTAGTATGTGAATGCTGATCATCCTTTATTCCAAGGAAAAACATGGAGCTTTGATTTGGTATTTTTCAGTGCTCTTATTTACATAGGTATCTCAGGCATCTACCCTCTGGGCCACAACCCCATGTTAGCTTCACGTAAATGTCAGTAAAAATTGCCTCTCCAGTAATATCAATAGGAAAATATTCCTTCTCTAAGTTGTAGACAGTGACATTTGTCCTTAATCAGAGAAACAGGAAAAGCTTGGCACTTTAGCTTTTATTCTTTGGGGGTAAATCTGGTCTCTACCCTAGAAAGATGGGACAAAAATAGTGAATCACATTCAGTTTTCATTATACTCATATTCACTTGGTATTCCTTAAAGTGTGAAACCGATAATCTGTATAGCTGTGGAGACATTTTATTGCTTTATATATTAGCATTCTCTGTATTGGCTAAACAGATAACTGTCCATGAACACATGTAATTTGGTAAATATTTCTTTAAGTTCTTGTGTCTGTACTAATTTCATCATGTACTAGGAGATGACATAATTTTCTTGTATGTAAACAAGTTTATAAAATACAGGCTATAAAAATTTCAAAAATTAAATATTTCTAAACTGTTGACTTGAGAGTACTATTTATTGGATAATTTTAATAAACAGTTTCATAATTATTCATGTCCTATCTAATTGTTATTAAGTTCATTTAAATATGTTGTAAAACAAATAATTCTAATATCCATTTCAGGTATTTTGTTGAGTTGTTTCTTATACTACAAATAATAATTTATGAACATATAGCAAGTGTTTCTTCTATCTCCTATCCAAAAGTTATAAAATTTCCTATTGTTTTCATTTATTGTGGTACTTACATGCTTGTTTAGTTTTGGTGCTAGGGAAATACTAGCTTCATATATGAGATTGGTAGTACTTCCATCACACTTGGAGGAAGAATTGGAGGCCTGTTGGTATGAGCACTTCTTTAAGTTTTAGAATTCTGCTATGGGTCCATATGGCCCTAGGGAGTTCTTTCTGAGAAAACTTATTACTGTTTAATCTCATTGTTGATTGTAGATCTCTTCTAGTATTTATAGCTCTTTTATTTAATTTTGGTAAGTCATATGTGTCTGAGAATTTATTCATTTCTTCTAATTTGTTAAAAGTTTGAATATAAACTTTTAAAATATCTTACACTTAAAAGATCCAAACATCATCATCAGAAAACTCTCAGGGCTAATATAGTAGCAGAACACAAAGTCCAGAATTCAAAGTACAGAAATCCAAAGTTTTTTGCATAACAACAATGAAAAAAGAATGAATAGGGAAAAATCACATTCATGTTAGCCTCAAAATAAATACATAAATTTCTAGGGAATAAAACCCCGATTGATGATGCAAATGTCTTCTAAACACCAGAGAAAGAGAATAACAAACCATAGATCGTGAAAAGATATCACATGCCCATGGATTGGAAAAAGTAAGTAATTTAAAAGTACCTATATTATGAAAACAATATACAGATTAAATGCAATCTCCATCAAAATTTCAATGACCTTCTTTCCAGAAACTAGAATGAAGAATTTTATCCTATGATCCATATTGCAGCAAAGAAGGTATTAAGCTGCCAAAATAATTCTAGGGGGAAAAAAACAGCAATGCTGTAGGCACCATGGTACTTAATCTCAACCTGTACTACAAAAATAAAGTTACAAAGTCATCACCACACTTTGGTCTTCCTTCTTCTTATGCTTCATATGGTCTGTGAGTTGTATCATGGGTATTCTGAGCTTTTTGCCTAATATCCACTTATCAGTGTATACATACCATGTGTGTTCTTTCGTGACTGGGTTATCCTACTCAGGATGATATTTTCTAGTTCCATCCATTTGCCTGTGAATTTAATGAAGTCATTGTTTTTAATAGCTGAGTAGTACTTCATTGTGTAAATGTAACACACTTTATGTATCCATTCTTCTGTTGAGGGACATCTGGGTTGTTTCTAGCTTCTGGCTATTATGAATAAGGCTTCTATGAACATAGTCGGGCATGTGTCCTTGTTATATGTTGGAATGTCTTTTGGGTATATGCCCAGGAGTGGTATAGCTGAATACTCAGCTTCACTCCTACTTAGAAGAGGGAACAAAATAATCACAGATCTCAGGAGGTAGAGGGAGGGAGGGAGAGAGGAGGAGGAGGAGGGAAATGGGGGACAGGATCAGGTGTGGGCAGAGACAGGAGAGATGTCCAGAGGGTCAGGAAATTGAAAGGACCTGTGTAGCAGTGGGGATGGGGAAATGGGGGTAGCCACTAGAAAGTTCCAGATGCTAGGAAATTAAGAATCTCCCACAACCCAATGGGAATGAGATTAGTTGAAATACCCAACAAAGGGGACAAAGAACCTGTCGATACTATATCCAGAGTTTAGGCAAGGCCCCTGATTGAAGGATAGGGCCAACCATCCATCTCAAAAATAATACCCAGAATTGCGCCTGTCTAAAGGAAATGCATGGACAAAGAGTAGAAGAGAGACTGAAGGAAAGACCATCCACAGACTGTCCCACCTAGGGATCCATCCTCTCTGCAGACACCAAATCCAGACACTATTGTTGATGCCAAGAAGTACTTGCTGAAAAGAGTCTGATATAGCTCTCCCCTGAGAGGCTCTATCAGAGCATGACCAATACAGATATGGATGCTTGACCATCTGACTAAGCATGGGAAGCCCGATGGAGGAGTTAGGGGAAGGACTGAAGGAGCTGCAAGGGTTTGCAACCTTATAGGAAGAACAACAATATCAACTACCCAGACATACCAGAGCTCCCAGGGACTAAACCACCAACCAGAGCATACACATGGAGGGACCCATGGCTCCAGCTGCATATGTAGCAGAGGATGGCCTTACCTGGCATCAATAGGGAGGGAGGCCCTTGGTCCTGTGGCAACTCAATGCCTCTGCCTAGGGGAATGCTAGGGTGGTGAGGTGGGAGTGATTGGGTGGGTGAATGAGCACCCTCATAGAAGCAGGGGGAGAGGAAGGGGATAGGGGTTTGAGGAGGGGAAACAGGGAAGGGTGGCAACATTCAGAATGTAAATAAAATCACCAAAAAATAGGAATTTTAGTTCATATTAGAAAAAAAGAGGTCTGTTTTATATCACTCTTAGCTTTAAACTCTCTTAATCTTGAATATTTTAGTCATATGTGTATACTATATGAAGTCATGTTTTTCATCTTATTCTTCCACAGCATCTACAAACCATACTCTGCTTAAATTTAAACCATGCCACTTGCTAACCATGTAAGCAGAGGACATATTTGGATCACTATTACTTGTTTCCTCATTCGGTAAATGTGAAAAAAATATATTTAACTGTATTTGGCCCATTGTGCATACCACGTTAGATTCTCTCTGGAGTTTATCATACGATCAGCTTCCTTTTCCTCCCGTAACACTCAGGTTTAGATGCAGGGTTGCATCAAAGAGCATGGAATCTTGATTAGTAATAGTTGCTATCAAGTAGAAGTCAATGAGGGTTGCTACATATGTATATATATATGTGCATATGATTTGTGCGCCCCCAAACAAACATCAGTATTTAGCTCTTGCTTTTGTATCTGCATTTTAAGAAGTTGCAATGAAATGAAGAGAGGATATTAGGCTTAAATATTAGGGTGTTAGACCTTTATAGGTTTTTTTTTTCTAATATAGAAACTTCAGGTACCAAATACCAGAAATGAAAGGACCTTCATTTTCTTGCTCTTTACTGTTAGAGACATTATTCCATTTTGACAATCTAACAGGGCAGTTTAGAATTTCATTTCTGGACACACAAAGCCATTTTACTGATCAGCAACTAATATATAGAAAAGAGTATAATCTATGTTATCGAGTGATAAACTAAGCTTTGATCTGGGAATCTGTCTGGTGCTACTATCTGTCCTCTAAGGAATGACATCATTTTTAACTGTTACTTAACCCATGCCTGATAGTACTCACCTCCAGAACTGGTCACACAAAGATTAGTTCTGAGTCCACTGCTAAAGACACTTGAGAAGGTGACAGGTTTACCTAGTATTTGTGGCAATGAGAGAGACTAACTGTGAAAGGAAAGATTCAAAAGGGCTTTACTGAGATGAGTCAGCCTTCAGTCTAGTAGTTGAGAACAAATCATCTCAATTGTTGGAATAAACAGAGGAGTGAATACAGAAGGAAGGGAATTACAGGCAGAGAGAATAGAAGACATGGTACCTGGGGAGGAGAATTAGCCTGCATGGATCTTGATTCAACTGAGGTCTTTTAGAATTCATGATATAGAGAAGAGTGAGATTGTGGTGATGAATGCTGAGAAACAGATACTGTCTTAGTCAGGGTTTCTATTCCTGCATAAGCATCAAGACCAAGAAGCAAGTTGGAGAGAAAAGGATTTATTCAGCTTACAGTTCCAAATTGCTGTTTATCATCAAAGGAGGTCAGAACTGGAACTCAAGCAGGTCAGGATACAGGAGCTGATGCAGAGGCCATGGAGGGATGTTTCTTACTGGTTTGCTTCCCCTGGCTTACTCAGCCTGCTCTCTTATAGAACCCAAGACTACCAGCCCAGAGATGGTACCACCTACAAGGGGCCCTCCCCGCTTGATCACTAATTGAGAAAATGCCCCACAGCTGGATCTCATGGAGGCACTTCCCCAACTGAAGCTCCTTTCTCTGTGATAAATCCAGCCTGTGTCAAGTTGACACACAAAACCAGCCAATACAGAAACACAACCAAAATATATGTCAAGGAGAGATTTCATGGGAATGTTCCATTGCCATAAATGATATATTTAGATATATTAGCTATATCACCAGGAGTCTGGAGGCCTTAATCCTGTAAATCCATAGATACATGAAGTCACTCTGCTTGCATTGTGTAGCTGAATGACACTGAACAAAAAATTCTCAGCTCATTAATGTTGCCAAGGAAAAGAGCTGGGAATCTTCAGGTTTAGCCTATCTTTGGACCCCTGAGTAAGCTTTTCCTCCCATTCCTACTCTGAATCTTTCTCACTTGACTCTCTTGATCTGTGCTCCTAGTGGCCACAGTGTAAACCTATAGTGTATAACCAGATTTTATTTATACAAGCTTAGCGAAGTGGAAAGAGAGGATAATAAAATACGTGGTAGTAGGGAATTGATGTGGCCTACGTATTCCCACCAGGGACTGGGATCTCTTTCTTTCTCAACTTGATGCTAGATGCCTTCCACAGAGCAATCCATTATAGGTTCATGGCTATTCTCCACCTTTTCCTGACTGAGCAGGTGGCAACAACAGGCAGCATTTCTATAGAGTGGGAGTAGATCAATCTCTCTCTCTCTCTCTCTCTCTCTCTCTCTCTCTCTCTCTCTCTCTCTCCAAGATCTTACTTTGAAGTACTAGCTGTTGTAAAACCTGAGATTATACTAGAACTCACAGAGATCTGCCTGCTTCTGCTTCAAAACTGGTTATTAAAGGCATAGATAACAGGCAGTATTTCTAATTATTGGACTATAACACTGTACAAAGTAGTTGCTACCTCACGTTTCCTCTTTTGGTATGATGGCGTGTGTGTGTGTGTGTGTGTGTGTGTGTGTGTGTGTGTGTGTGTGTGTGAGAGAGAGAGAGAGAGAGAGAGAATGTGGGGTGTGTATCTTCATGTGGCATATATTTCTGCACGTTTGTGAGTATTCATGCAAGTACAGAAGCACACATGTATGTGGGCACATACATGTAGAGACCAGAGGTCAAGGTCAAGTGTTTTCATTCTTCACCCTCCACCTTATTTTTTATCTATTTGTTAAGGGCCAGTCCAGGCTGGTTTTCTGTTTTGTTGTTGTTGTTGTTTACTGTTTGTTTTGCTTTGTTTATTGTTTTTTGTTTTGTTTTTGAGGCAGTGGAGGGGGAAGAGCATTCATGGGTGGTAAGACTTGGTCCTACTAGATATTTCGGATTGTTGTTTAATAATAAAATATTTATCAATCTTAACTGTAACTCAGTTTGCTACTGCAGCAGACTTGCCTGAGCCCCTTTAAGGACAGAAACCCCCTAGTCTCTGGAATTTAGCTCCTCACCATAAAACAGCAGGAGATGCCCCACCTGGGGATCCATCCCACATGCCGACACCAAACCCAGACACTATTACTGATTTCAAGAAGTGCTTGCTGACAGGAGCCTGACACAGCTGTCTCCTGAGAGGCTCTGCCAGATCCTAACCAATACAGATGCTGAGGCTCACAGCCAACCATCAGACTGAGGAAAGGGACCCCAATTGAAGAGTTAGGGGAAGGACTGAAGGAGCTGATGGGGCCTTATCTGGCATCAGTGGGAGGGGAGGCACTTGGTCCTGTGAAGGCTTAATGCCCCAGTATAGAGGAATGCTGGGGTAGTGAGGTGAGAGTGGGTAGGAGGGTGGGGGAGCACCCTCATAGAAGTGGAGTAGTGGAGGGGGATGGAATGCGGGGTGTGCAGAGGGAAAACCGTGAAAGGGGATAACATTTGAAATGTAAATAAAATATCCAATTAAAATTTTTTTTAAGATTAAAAAAAATAATATGGGAAGATGTTTGCTGCATTCTGCAAACTCTGAATTTTCTGCAATTCTATTGTGAACCTTAAATGGTATGCCATTGAATTCTGTTTCAAATATTAAAATATTATATAGTTTCAAAGAAAGTAAAAGATTGTTAAAGGCTTTTTGTTTTGTCCTGATGCCTCTCCCTTGTCAGGATAGTGGGAAGTTTGGAGCAATAAACTTTTATTGAACAACAAGAAGAAAGTCATGCTAGCAGAAGGAAAAACTTTTCCACAAGCAAATATGGATTAATCTCACATAAATTCATATTGACATTTATGTATATATATATTTATAAATCTCCAGTTGAACCAGTTGTGGCCAGCTTTCATACTATCTCATAATTGCATACTTAACACATACATCTATATTGACATATGTATATGGAACAAAAGACCAAAAGGCAGTGTAGGAAGAACTCACTCATTCTGGATGAAAATGAGCTCCAATCTTTATTGTACAGAGAGCAAAAAAGCTTCTACAATTTATTGCCAAATGAATCAAAACCAAGTCTGTATGAAGAAAGCTTTGTTCTCTTTCATAAGACTTAACCTGCCTTGCTATTAAAAAAAAAAAAGACTTCTATCCCATAGTAAGGAGAAGCTTTCCTGTACCTTCTGTTCTCTCTGTAGCTTCTTTGTTTTGTTTTTCTCTTTCCCTCTGTATTCTGTATTATTGCTCTGTTAATTTTTTAAATTGCATTATAGTTTCTAAGTTATTCTACTCTGTATTCTTCTAATTTTGTTCTCTCCTTCTGCTCTGATATAACAATGCTCTTATTCTCAATGCCTTTACTTCTAAGTTCTTCTTGAGTTCACTTCTGTCTAAAAAGTTCTCTTTGTCCTCAACACTTTTATATCTTTCAGGATACATGAACATATGGTAACAAGTTTACCACAAGTTTACACATAAATTTAAATTATAAATCGAATAAGAAGTTTACAACAGCCGGGCGGTGGTGGCGCACGCCTTTAATCCCAGCACTTGGGAGGCAGAGGCAGGAGGATTTCTGAGTTCGAGGCCAGCCTGGTCTACAAAGTGAGTTCCAGGACAGCCAGGGCTACACAGAGAAACCCTGTCTCGAAAAACCAAAAAAAAAAAAAAAAAAAAGAAGAAGTTTACAACAGAGAGTGTTACATGTATATCTATTAAGAGCAATTATCTGGCTAAACATTCATCTTCTGTCACTAGCTCTACAGGATCATGGAGAATTAAAAACTAAAATTTTTGTGACTAAGTTATTAGTGGCATTTTGTATAAATAAACCCAGTCAATATTTTATCTTTTGTCTTTGCACCTATAGTAAATTCTCAGTTTCCTTTTTATGACCTTTGTTTATGGTTTTGCAACGTCTTAGAATGTGCTCTAAGTTATAAATGTTTGTTTATTATCTCAGAACCAATTAACTAGTGACACAAAGCCTTGCAGAGTTCTCAAAGTAGTTTTGATATCAGAAAAGATTTAACAGCAGTCCTATTATAAAAGAAATTAATAACTACTAATATAATTTAGGAATTCTTATAGGATCATCATTAAGAATTAAGAAGTCCATATAGCATCATTACAAGAGAGTATATCTTCATTGTTTTGCAGAAATCTGTTCAAAAGATGGGCTAATATCTAGTGATTGTTATATATATTTAATAATAACAAGAAAAGCATATAACTGGCAGGAATATTCCCTGAAACAAAATTCTACTGGGCCTTGTCTACAGAAGCAAATCTGTCATTAACTGTACAGTCCATGGCAAATCCATCTCAGGAATATCACCTGCAAGTTTTAGCTCCTACTTGATGTCTACTGGATCTATTTTTAAAGACTTCACTGTTACCCACTGAACCTGGAGATTGCTGATTGGCTAGACTGGCTGCACAGTAAGCTCATGAAATGGCCTGCCTCCATTCTCTCCAGCACTGCACTTATAGACACATACAACAATACCCATCTTTTTCCTCTTTCACATGTGTTTTGAACTCAGGTTCTCATGCCATTATGGAGACTATTTGCTGACTCAGCCACCTCCCTGCTATGAAACTTATCTTTTGTTATAAAGAATGGCATGTAAGGAGAAACCAGAAGATACAGATTTGCTAGACGTGTGCTTGTCTACAGTAGTGTCGAAGGAGGTTCTTGTCTTTAAGGAAGCCATGAGCTAGTGGTGGAAATTTGTTTTTAGACAAGTCCAACGGTCTGTGAAGACAAAAATCAGCAGCTTCCTGTCAAAAAGGCAAGAAATCAAGACATGTACTAAGATTTTTTTTCTTTATTAGTTTTTGTTTTTACAGTATTTTATGTATATCTGCTGAAAAATGATTGTTGTTCTATACTTTCAAGCTTTTATTTGTGTATTTATTTCAGTTTCATTAGATTTCTTCAATTCAGAGATCAAAATTTTGATAAATGTAGATTAATCCTAGGTATATAGATCTAAATATACAATAAATGAAACTGTAGTGGGTAATAATTAATGAAGAGTACCACCCCGCCAGGCCTCTGCACCAAGTCCTGGTGGGTCTCGCTCAGGTCAGCTCTCACTGTCACAAGCCAATCTTTCCCAGCTGTGTTTCCTCTCCACCATAGACTCTGTAAAGGAGGGAATCCCACGCTTCTGGCCAGCACACACTCCTTCCAAGTATCAGGGAAAACATGACTCTTAAACTTGAATAATTAAGCAAATATATTTATGTATAAGAAACTCCCAATTTCATAAAGCTAATTTACAATGATAAGGTCTTACCCCAATATTTCTAGCCTCTCCAAAACACCAGAAATACGTCTGAAGCCATTTGGATATCTGCATCTCCTTCCCTGCTCTGCTCTTGTCATCCACCAAGTCTCTCTCTCCCCTTAGCTCCTCCTCCTCTCTCCCCTCCAATCACTGGCCTAAATCACTGCCTAAATGTGAATGGCTAGGAAATATCTTGCAACAAGAAACCATCTATATAGCTTCAAGTCAATTAGGTATGTACTTTCCAACCTATAATTCTGTGGATTATTTTTTTATTTTAAGTCCCAAACATTTAAGCAACTCTTGAAGCACTAAGATAAAAATTTATGATATTAACATTTTTCTGAAACAGTAAATTATACATAAAGCAATTAAATGTGACAGGGCAGATATCCAATTTCAGCACTGAGAAAAGTCCATCCAGAGTACACTTTCATATTTTCAAGAATGTTCAAATGGGCTTTTAGAAGTGATACTAGTAAAAGTGTTTCAGATCAAGGCTCTTGTCACAATATGTTGTTTACCATTAATGCCATCTTCTAGCATGCTCACCTTGAAATACATTTATGTTGTATAGAATATTATATGTCTAAGATTATATAATATAACATATAATATAATATTATATAATAAAATATATATAATATATTAATATTATATATATATAATTTGCACTATCTATGCTTCTTATGCTAAGAATCAAAATAATTTGGAAAGATAATTTGCTGGTGCTTAAAAAAGTATGCTTTGCAAGGTTTATATCTTATTCTTTCCAAGTTCCTAGATAGATCTAAGTTAACCGTTAAAATATAACACACTGTCTTTCTAAAGTTTAAAATAAAGCTGAAAATATATAAAGACTTCTCAGATTTAAACTCAAGGCAAAATAGCGTTTGAAGTACACATGTTAATACAATTTAAAACCATATGTTATATAATATTGGTATTTAAAATATAAATATAACTTGACAGTTAGCGACTATAATCATTTTCAAGCTGTTGTGATTTCACAGATAGTTCACCTCTTCTGGTTATATTTAGAGTACTTTAAATTCTTGTTCTTAAGAATTCTTTTTATTAATTGTTCACTAGTCACTATAAATTTGCTTCCATTAAAATGATAATTATATAGACCCAATATTTTCAGGAAAAATTATTTTAAATTTCATAAGAAAGACTACTGAACTATGATAAGGCATAACAAGTCAGGTGGAATTTTCTATTCCAGATGTTTTGGTTATATTTCAGACACTTCCTTTCACTTGAGTTCATAGAATTAATTCACCAGAAGTGTTTTAATTCACATTTTAATGCATTATATCTAAAATAATTTTCTTGGAATGAACTAAGGGGACCAGTTAGGAAACACTGTGATAAATGATTACAATGGTATAATAGTTTTACTCGTACACTGAACCTCGAATGTATCTGGTCTCTTATTTATACAATGAGACATAGTTTTCTTAACAACAGAATCTAGAATTGCCCTAAGGTCAGATTTATTAGCATATCTGCAAGAGATTTTCTAGATTAGGATAATGGAGGTGCAAGGTCTCATACAAATTTAAGTGACATCATTCGATGTGGTGGTTTCCCAGACTACATAAAAAGAATTTTACTTGGGTACCAGTTTTCATCTCTCTGCTTCCTAACTGCAGACTCAATGTGACAAGCTGTCTCACCCTCTTACCCCCACACCTCCCTTGTCCTTATGTTCTGTATTCCCTTGAATGGTAAATCTATTTCTTAAAATTGCTTCTTGGCAGGCATTCTGTCACATTAATGCAGAAAGTAAATACTGTAAACTACAGATAATGGGAATGGAGCTACTGCTCTGATAAACCTGACCATATTGTACTTAAGTCTTTGGAGCTGGTTTGAGGGAGGGATATCAGAGAGTTTGCAGCTGCTAAAGAAACTCTAAAGGCATGAAGCATAAGTTAATCAGGGAGTCTTACTCCATGGTTTGAGAGAAGCCCTAATACCTGGCAACGACTGGCAGGGTTAGTCCCTTCAGTCAAAGCCTGAGATACCACTATGTAAAGCCATGACAAGGTAACTCATCCTGCAGTGGGATCTCAAATACATTGAGGAGAAAAGCATTACATGTCTTCCAAGGAAAGTTACAAACACAGCTTGATATAACCCACAAAATGGTCTACATGTGCTTCAGGCAACAAAGCCAGTAATCTGGGACTACTCAAGCCCTTTGGGGTCCAGACAATTCTATCAAGAGTCACAGAATCCTTACTCAGAGCTGTAGCTTTTATTGATTTCATTATTGGTTTCAATCTTACTTTGCTCTGATCTTTCCTTCATATGCCTCCCTTCCTTCCTTTTGGAATAAGATTGATTACTCTGTGCAACTGCAAGTTGGAAATATGTAGCCTATTTTATTAGACTGATGATTAGTTAAGAGATTACCTGAGTTTCAGAAGAAATTATGCATTTCCATTTTTAGCCGTATTGGAATTGTTAAAGACTGTGGGTACATTAAGTTTGACTGGATGGAGCTTGCATTATGGGATAATCAGGAGCCTATGGGTGAATACTTACAGCTTAAAAGTCGTACAGGGAACTATCAAGTTGACAAGTGTTGAAGCTATGATAGTGTATATTAGTTACTAACTTGGTGATAAATTGACCAACTTAAGAGATGAATCTCTGGGCATGTCTGTAAGGGATCTTCTACCTTAGGCAAGTCAAGTGAGAAGCCTAAATTCAGGTAGTATGATTCCACAGGCCAAACTCCCAAATACAGAAAAAAGGAAAATATTAGCTTAGTGCCAGTCTTCATTACTTTCTGCTTCCTGACTACAGACTTAATTTGCTCAGGTATATTATCTCCTTACTGATAGACCTTTTCTGTATCAAAGTATTCCCTTTTAGTATAAACTAAAGAATCTCTCTCTTAAGTTGTATCTTGTCATGAATTATTTTATAGCATCAAGGAAAGAAACTATTTCACATTTATATATTAGTTTTTGCTTCTTATTCTCAATTTAGTTGGCTAGCAAAGTGTAATTATCAGCTACCTTCTAATTCTTATGTGGTACTATATTAATATACAAAATATCACCCCCTATATGTTATACAAATACATCTACATATGTGTGTATTTTCATTTTGTGAACTGAATAACATATGGTATTCATCTATTTCCAAAAGGCAGCAAAATTTAACTCTAAATAAATATTATCCATCTGAAGAGATATATTACTGAAGCAATATTTAATTAGTCAAAATAAATAGCTCATAAATCATACTTATTGATTTTTAAACTGCCAAATTACAGCTACATATTCTTAGAACTGTGTGGATAGTGCTTATCTAGCCTTAACTGAGAAAGTACATTATTCTGTACATTCTGTATTCCATTAAATATTGGAAATTATAATGTCTAAGAACAGAAAAGCAAAATATAACCTAAACTTTCTTCTTTGCTATAGACAAAAAAAAGTACAATGGAAAAAATAATAAAACAGAGGATTATTACTTCTTATCTAAACAGAAAAAATATCTAGTTGGGATTTTCCTATAAAAGGTGTTTTTGAAATAATGGAAAGCTTTATTGAGTTTGGGGTGACATCTTGGCACTGAGAAAAAAGGTTTTAGTTATGTCGAAACTAAATACCACCAAGTAATTCTATATTTCAACACACCATTGAAGAGTTTGTCCTCAGAATTTGATTAAATACATTTTGAAACATTAAAGAAGTATTCAAGTTTTTTCCTTAATATAATAATTACGTATTTATACATCTTCATTTTCCATAGTTATTTATTTCATGCTTAGTAAATGTCAGTGATAGCCCCTGCATCAACTATTAGGAATCCCACAAAAGACTAAGCTATACAACCATAACATAAATTCAGAGAACCTAGGGCAAACCTATGCAGGCTCCCTGATTGTCAGTGCAGTCTCTGAGTCCCTTTGAGCACAGATTAGTTGATTATGTCAAACTAATGTAACACAGTCAAGTAATTCTATATGGTAATGCACGGTTGAAATGTGGTGCCTCTAAATTTGATTAAATAAATTCTGAAACAATTGTTTGGCTATGTGACCTCTGAAATCTGCTCGCCTAAGTTCCTGGATGAAGCCTTTAGATGACGATTATGCTATGTTCTAGTCTACGAGTACAGCAGAATATCAATAAGAATCATTTCATTGACCTTTTTTTTTCCTGGTTGTGTTTAGTTCTATCTTAGGACTCTGAGCTATATAACATCTGGTTCCCGGCCCTCCAGGCAATGTCAGGGGTTGCATTCCTCTTTTAGCATTGGTCTCAAGCTGAACTAGTCTTTGGCTATCCACTGCCACCAGTTCTGCACCACATTAATCACAGCACATCTTGCAGACATGACTTGCAGGTCAAAGGTCCTGTGGTGTATGGTGGTTTGAATATGCTTGACCCATCTTATGTGACACTATTAAAAGGTGGGGCCTTACTAGAAGAGATGTGGTCTCGTTAGATTAAGTCTTCCACTCTGGAGATGAGGCTTTGAAGTCTCATATATGTTCAAGTCTGGCCAGTACAATGCAGAGTCTCTTGGCTGCCTTTGGATCAAGATACAGAATTCTTGGCTCCTCCAGCTCCATGTCTGCCTGCACACTCTAATTCTTCCCTCCATGATGAAAATGAACTAAATGTCTGAAACTGTAAGTCAGCCCCAATTAAATGTCTGCCTTTATAAGAGGTGCCTTGGTCATGGTGTCTCTTCACAGCAATGAACCCAAAACTAAGGCAGCTGGATTGATACTTCAATCTCTTCAGACTCTTTCTCACCCATAACTACGAGTCTTTACTAGAGTCACCCTCATAGATTCCTGGGAGTTTCCACAGCACTAGGTTTCCACCTTTTTCCCCAATTACCCAGGCTAATTCCAGTCAACTCTTCCAGAACTTTCTCCATCTATCCTCTCCTGAACTGACCACTCCTGTTCTTGTCCCTACATGCCCCCAGTCCATCCACAATCTCTGTTCTATTTTCCATTTCTAGCGAGATTCATGTGACCCCACTGGAGTCCTCTTTGTTACTTAGCATCTGTGGTTCTGTGAATTGTAGCATGAATATCTTTACAACTAATATCCACTTAATATTGAGTCCATACTATCTTGTCTTTAAGGATCTGAGTTACCTCACTCAGAATTATTTTTTCTAGTTCCATCCATTTGCCTGAAAACTTCATGATGTCATTGCTTTTAACAGTTGAGTAATACTCTAATGTATAAATGTGCCACGTTTTCTTTATTTGTTCTGGATATTACAAAATAAAACTGCTGTGAACATAGTTGAGCAAATGTCATTGTGGTAGGATCCAGCATACTTTGGGTATATTCTGAAGACTGGTATAGCTGACATAGATTAATTCCCAGTTTTCTGAAAACTGGGAAAAGCCATATTGATTGCCAAAGTAGTTGTACAAGTTTGTACTCCCACCAGCAATGGAGAAGTGTTTCCCTTGTCCCATCCTTGGCAGTATGAACTGTCACTTGTGATTTTGATTGAGCCATTCTGATAGGTGTAAGATTGAATTACGGAATCATTTTTATTTGCATCTCCCTGATAGCTAAGGATGATAAACATTCTTTAAATGTTTCTCAGCTATTTGAGTTTCCTCTGATGAATATTCAGTTAGATCTGTACTTCTTTTTTAATTGGATTATTTGGTGTCTTAATGTCTACTTTCTTGAGTTCTTTATATAGATGATAAATTCAGATAGTTGTATGGATTTATGTAGACCATAATGCATGGATGTTTATTTTTCCATACATGTATTTTCTAAGATATTCTAAATTCATATCATTATGTATTAAAATTTTTCATAATTATTATATTTCTAATATATGCTCTTAGGATAAAAACTATGCTGTTCTCTTCATAGGTTTTCATTTGAATACTGAGAGTGCAGATATTCGGTTATAGCTGAGCAAATGGGAAAGTGGATGGTAACTCAGTAATAGAGTCCTGCACTCAGTAGTTCAGGGTCTCTGATTCCCTCCAGTCTCCCCTATTGGTTCCTGGTGTCATTTCCCCTGAATACAAACTTCTCCGTCTGGGCTTTTGAAAAGCTTAATTGTGAGACAGATGCTTTGAATGGAGTCTGTGGGAGCTAGGGAATGAGTAAGGATGAGATTTAGTAGTTTTTCTTCCTTCTTTGTTTCTTAGCCTTCTCTTCCTCTTCTTTTCCATGTGCACTCCTTTCCTCTTGTCTTGCAGCAAACCATGGGGAGGAAAAACTAGTGAACACCCTCATTTTGGATAATAAGTTGCTGTTGATCTGACTTACTTTTTCTAGATTAATGTTTCTTAGTTTAATGCTTGTCATCCAACTAGATGATGAGTCTGCAGAGTCACTAAGCAAATGGGAATCTGAACATAAAGTTATAGAGAGAAATTAGTCAAATATTCCAAGAAAGAAATCAATCACAGGGAATTCTGCATTGGCACTGTACAAAGAAAGGTATGTTGTGAAGTCCCAAGTTAAGGTATCCATAGAAAACTAAAGGGTATCAATAAAATAGGGGTTGTTTATATTTATACATTCTCCAGGTGAGGTTAAATAATATTTATTTTTGGATTCTGTTTGCAAGATGCTTAGATTTAATTTATATAGTTGCCTTGAACATAGTTTAGATTTTTCCTTGATTTTCTATTTCTATTCCTACTATTTATATTTAATTTTACATAAATTTGCAAGTTGTCTATGCAAAAATTTTACTTATTCACCTCTTAAGAAAACATGGAGACAAGATTTTAAAAATAGAAATAGCTAATTCAGAGATGTCCTCCCAAAATCCACAAGAATTATCTAAGTACTTCCTTAAGTACTTAGCTGTTTAACTACTACTAGCAATTTTAGAAAAATAAAAACTACTCAGATCCATAGTTTCTACTTACACATAATTTTTTGAAAATTATTTATGAAATGAAAACAGAAAGTAAGTAACATCTTGCGCCAAACAGTGTGGTAGCAAACATGTAATACATATAAGTATAAGTTCAGTATGTATATATAATATATATGCTGTAGTCAATTAGCTCCTAAACTGAAAAGAAATGAGACTTATTTAGTAAGCAATTAAAACTCCTTTTGTCCATCACCCTTACCCAAATTTATCAAATATTTGATGTGCTAAAGTCTCAGAACTTAATCCTCCTTGAGTTCTGACCTAATCTGTTGTTGTTGACAAAATCAAATTATGTTCTGGATAATGGAAGAAACTCTCTATACTAATTTCACAATGAACAACGAACTTTGAGAAGTGGTTATACTACCTTGATGGAAGTTGATAGCAATATTGTTTCCTTCTTTTGTTCATGGATAGTTCTAGAGCCCGCATTTGCAATTGATTATAGTTCAATTCTTATTTTCTTAGTGTATATTATCTTAATGTTATCTAAGTGATTTGATTTGACATGAACCTTACCTGATTTCTCATCTCTACATACTAGAACTCACCATATCAATAATATAATGAAAGTGTCATGTAGCTTTTCAGGAATAAGATCAATTGATACTTCAGAGAAATGATCCCATGGAAAAAAATTTGAGGACCCCTGTTGTAATGGTTCCTTATAGGGCATATTAAATATAAAATAAGTCTATCTTGAACTATTTCCAAAGAGGTTAATCACCTCATTATAAGGTAATTTTACCTAGAAAGTAATCCCCTGACATGGCTAATTGGAACTAATTAGATGCTCTAGGCTGCTTCTGGCTCCACCTAAGCATTACTTACTAATACCTTTATTTTAGAAAATATGTGGTTACACAGGAACATAAAGCATCATTTTCTGTCTGAACAAAGTTAATTTTAAAATATTAACTTGGAAAGGCTGTTTTTCTTTGGGGGAAAAAAGGATTCCTAAGAGATATTGTTCTTTGAACAGAAAAATATTCATGTATGTAGCATTTTCAAGGGAATATTTTCTTGTCTGCACTTTACATGAACCATATGCATGTGAAGTACATACTGTACCCAAGTAACCCTCATACTTCTACGGATTGATCAGAGTTAGTTCTAAAACTGAAAGAAAACATTATTTTTGAAGTTATTTCTTTATCATTATTAATTATTTTATTTATTTATATCCTAAATATTGCCTCCCCATCCAGTCCCCCTTTGCAGAGTTCTTCCTCCCAAGTCCCCTTCTCCTTCCTCTGAGAAAGCATTTCTTTACTGGCTAAAATTTCTGAAGAGATTTAGACATTAAAAGTATAAAACCTAAATATAAAGGTGAGTATCACATTCCAGATTCTCAGGAAGATCCACCTTCCAACTTTGCCCTCTTGTAAGAAGCCTTTGATAGTGATTACCAGGATTAAATAACCAGTATGTACTGTAGTCACTGTTCTTGACATTCTCACTGCCACCAAACTCAAGCTTTCCCTCTTTAATGCATCCATTCTTATTCCCAAGACTCTCTGATTCTCCCAGGCTTTCCTTGTCCTACTTCTGTGACTGTCATTGGAAAACCTGAGCTAATCATTAGCACCACTTGTACTTGTCCTGGTGAACAGTAAGAAGCAGAAACTCTTAACAGGGATCAGACAGCTGCCCCCACTCAGAAGCTGACTCCTGAGTGCTTATGCCCAGGTGCTTGAATCCAGAGCTCATCCATCCCGTAGTGACAAAAAGCCTAAAGCAGACAGCAGATCTTTACCTTTTCCCTTAACAAATCACAGACGATGGCTTGGAGTGTTGCTCAGTTGGTAAAGTGACTGGCTAGCAAGCATAAAGCCCAGAGTTGATGCGAGATATTTCCTATCCATTCACATTGAGGCCCTGAGAGGCCCGTGATTGGAGGGGAGAGAGGAGGAGGAGCTAAGAGAAGGAGGGGTGGAGAGAGAGGGAGCCTGGGAGCTGCAGGAGGGAGCAGAGTAGGAGATGCACAGATTCAGATGGCATCAGATGTGTTTCTGGTGTGCTGAGAGGTTAGAGATAATGGGATAAAACTTTATCATTTGTAATTTGGCATTATGTAATTGGAAGTTTCATATACATAAATATATTTGGTTAACTACTCAAATTTAAGAGTCATGCTTTGCTGGATACTTGGAAGGAGTGGGTGCTGGCCAGGAGAGAGAGACCCACCCGGCAGAGGCCTGGCTGGGCGGTACTATATTTTAATCATTTCCCACTACATAGATTCAGATCCTTATCCACCAAGTAAAACTAGGTGTGATGGTGCAATCCCTGAACTTAGGAGTCAGAGGCAGGAAGTTCATAAGATCAAGGTCAACCTCAAGTATATAAGATTTTAAACCCAAACCAATGATTGTACATATATATGAATGTGCATGCATATGCATATATCTGTATATGTGTGATGTACATATGTCTGTGTGTAGATGTGTATATACACATATGTATGTATATATGTATTAGTGAAGATTCTCTCATGAACATTTATATCTTCATTAATAAAGTGTTATAAAAGACCAGATTTTATGAAGACTAAGGAAATATACTTCTGGAAGAAATGTTTTGATTGTTACCTTGCTTAAAAGCTAAAGAAATATGTATGTGAAAAACAAGAGGCTGGAAATCGAAGTATGTACATACAAAATGGATAAAGCAATGCCAAGCAATAGGTCAATACAGAAGAAAGGTTCCCTATGGGGTGATGATCACAATGACAAGACCAGTATTCTATCTGTTGGATATGAGATATTGATGCGCCATCCACACCAATGCCATGCACAGCAAACTGTATTGAACAGTCATTAGGCAGTCTACATGCTGGAGCCGATCCTCTACCGCCATAATGGGGCCACTTTTGTCCCATTATTTGCAAAACTGGAGTGATTCCAAGTAGCATGGTCTAGGTTACTTAACTGAATTTAGTTATTTTAAATATAATTGATTTGTTATGTTCAAGTTATTCACTTAAAATCTTTGTTAAATTGTATTTCATACCTTTTGAGAAAAATTATTAAGCTTACTTTGTGGTTGTTAATTTTTAGTTGATGTATCAAAAACAATGTATTTTAATTATTTTGTTATAGATTATTTAAAAGAGCTTCTTATTAATAAAGAATAAAAATTAATCAAAAATTTCAGTTATTTTAATATAATTAATATAGGGATGTAATTTAACTGTAATCTTCAAGGTGTAATTGTATAAACATTTTGGAATTCAATTTAAAATATATGTTCTTAGTCAGTTCTCAATATGTAAAAGAGAGAGTGAGGATACCAGAAAGGAAGGAATAAAGGAAGGAGAGAAGGAGGGAAGGGAGGGCGGGAAAGAAGGAGGGATGGAGAGAGGGAGAAAGGAATGGAGAGAGGGAGGGAGGGAGGAAGGAAGGAGAGAAGGAAGTCACTTTTTATTTTTTTTATTTTTGTTTTTTTTTATTTTCTAAGTATTTTTTATTTACATTCAAAATCATTTCCCCTTTCCCGTTTCCTCCCTCCCCGAAAGTCCCATAAGCCCCCTTCCCTCCCTCTTTTCCCTATTCAACCCCCTCTTGCTTCTCTGTCTTGGCATTCCCCTACATCCAGTCACTTGATCTTTGACAAAGGAGCTAAAACCATCCAGTGGAAAAAAGATAGCCTTTTCAACAAATGGTGCTGGCTCAACTGGAGGTCAACATGCAGAAGAATGCAAATTGACCCATTCTTATCTCCTTGCACTAAGCTCAATTCCAAGAAGTCACTTTTTATAAGTCTCTAAAAGGTTTTTATACGTTGGAGAAATTGCAGAATCCAGCCAGCAGAGGGCGCGAGCGCATATGTACTCAGCATTGCTGCAGTTCAGCCTTCTAGAGAACATTGGATGAGTCCTTGCTGAATATGCTCACTGGCAAAGTCATTGTTTGGTTGTTGCGTTGCCAGGACTTAGATTATTTACATCAGTAGTCCTTCTCATGTGGAAGTATGCAGCTCTTCTAACGAAGTGTAATCTGAGTTGCGTTTGAATGCCAGCCAGTGCGCTTGAGAGTCTGTTATAAAGTGCCAAAGTCTCAGTAGTGTGCAGCAGGAGGGCAAAGGACATCAATGCACCCCACCCCACTTACCAATTAAAGAGCTTTGATCACATTGGATGAACAAGCCAACCTTAACCCTATGTGGAAGGAGTTTTGCTGCAGCCAAACTGAAAGTCTTAGGGTTGATATTCTGACTTAATTGTAGCATTACTAACTATAGAAAAAACCAAAGTCTGAGATTATTTTCTAATGGGAACGAAGTGTATTCTTTAAAATGTTCCTTATTTTTTGTAACTAAATACATGGACAAATTAACTATATCATAGCACTCCTGTGACACACTGCACAACTAATTTTATTTCCAACATAATTATGATTTTAGAATAATATTATACATATTTTAATAATATAATAAATGACAAGCTCTATTTAAATATGCTTTTACATTTTTTTATTTTGATATGTTTGTTATTTCAGTTCTTCTTTTAGAGCCATTATGAGAGCAAGCAAAAAATTCTAACAGACAAGCAAGTTACTAGCAAACAGAAACTGTTGGCTATTGTTCATTTGAGGTGATTAAAATACTATTTGTTCTAACAATGCAGGTTCTTTTCCTACCATTTATCAGTATGCTGTGATCTCTCCTTACTGTAGCATACAGCACACTCTTCCATTTGTGTGTATTTGCACATAGGATGTATCTGTGTGGCGTGTGAAATCTGCTTACTTTTAAAGGCTGATCAGAAGCGCAGTTGCTTTTGATCTTCTGTGTTGTCACATCCCTTTATGATCCAACACACTGAGCATGTAGTAAACAGTTTAAAAACCTGTGGGAAGTTAATTTTAATGTGTAACAACATGAGGGGGTTCCATTTCTCTTCTTCACTCAATGGAGCTCTATAGCAATTTTATTCCAAAGATGACTATTATTTCAAAAGTGACAAACCATCCCACTGATAGGATATATTAGTTTGCCTCTAAAGCTGTTCCTTGTCTTCCGCAACAAGGTGATAATTGGGTTTTCAGATTAGAATATAAAATAATCATGTCACTTATGGAGATGTCTGTTAAAATATATTCCACCCTCATAGAAATTTGAAACAATTAAAGGCTGTAAAATATATTTCTGTGTGAACTCTTAAAGTGATTGGAGCTGCTATACCAAGTTAATCTAAGATGAGTATAGCTCTCCCTGGAAGGCTAACAGTTGGAGAAACAAAGTAAAAAACAGTTAACTTTTCAAGACGAGCACCCGTGTGGAGTTTTGCTAGAATACCCCTTGTATGGCATTTTAATAGGAGCTGCAAAAACACAACTTATAAAGCAAAGTCACTGGTGACTTTCCAGAGGCAGACCTTTTCGACTAGCTTGGGTTTGATGATAACACATTGGCCTAAGGCTCTGAGAACAGCTTCTCTCACTTTAAATAACCAAAGGTAATTTCCTCTCCTTAAAATTCACAGGGTATTGAAAAATTCCCTAAATCCATTTCCTGAACCAAAATGGAGACTGTTCAGTGCACATTCATTTCAGGTGCCTTTAAACGTTCTGACTCAATTACATTCAGTAGAGAGGAGAATGTTTGGTGTCGCTTTGAGTGCATTGCATGAAAGGTTGGAGTTTTAGTTAGGAAATTAGTTCCTGTGCAAAGGTTATCTCTAGAGAAATATAAGTAACCACGATACTATACTTAAGGCCATTGTGGGGCATGCCAATATCAAGTACTTTCCCTGCGTTTTTATGTACAGAATTATGTCATAAATGAAGTTATGGTAAGACATTGGGAAGATGAAAACAGGAGAGATTTTGTTGATAATACGCAAAATGCCACATCTGCTTATATTCACTCGGTGCTCATTTCTTGCTGGAGCATTTATACAGCTGTGAAAAGCTAGAGAATTTTGTACAAAACAATTTTGACAAATGTTCATGATTCCACACCAGTGAAATGCATTTTAATTTCATTCAGAATCTTCTGAGTACTGCGGCACATAAACAGCAATACAACTCATACTTATGTTATTTCTGCAGGTTTTAACTTCACTGTTCAATTTATGCAGTCACGTTGTCCTGATGCTCACCAAGAAATACACGGAATTCTAATCAGAGTGCATAGAAACCAAGATGTTATGGATGGTTTGGAAATGTGAACATGATATTTAGTTTCATAGATAACTTCTCCTCAAAACACTTCATAATGTCAAATAAAAAAACACGAGCTTTTAATTCTTGTCTTTGTGAGAATATAATTCTGCTTCTTACCAGCTGTAAAACTTTGGGCAAATGATTTGCTATTTAGGAGCCCTCGTGTCATCCCTTATAACAATGAAGTAGTAATTCCTCGTCCTTGCTATTGTTATGCTAAGCTTAAATAAATAATATATTTGTGATAAAACTAGTGTATTACCATTTCCCTTCCTCTTTTATTTTCACAGAATTTGGTATATTAAACACCATTTGTTACTATGGTGGCTTAAATTTGTAATCCTAGCACTCAGGAGGCAAACGCAGGAAAGTTAGTAGTTCAAGGCCATTCAAAGCTATGTATGAATTCCAGGCAAGACTGGGCAACGTGAACTCTTGGGTCAAAAAAAGACCCAAACAAATCACACAAGATAAAACCTGGTATCTGACTCCTGTGACTGAGAAATTCTGACGCTGTAAAGAAAGAACACACAGGTCCTCTAAACAGTGGTTCTCAACATGTGGGTTGTGACCCTTTTGGAGGTTCCATATCAGGGATCCTTAATATCAAATATTTACATATTCATAACAGTAGCAAAATTATACTTATGAAGTAGCAACAAAATAATTTTATGATTAGGCATTGCTACAACTTGAGGAACTATATCAAAGGGTCACAGCATTAGGAAGCTAAATTTTGGAAGGAATTTACACTCTAAAACATTGGAAGGAATGACTGAAATATTAGGTGATTCCAAGAGAATTAAAATTAGAGTTGGAAATACTTGAAAACTTTAGATATTAAGGCTTTGCATATATCTCTTAGTAATCCTCCATGATATTCCTTGGGCACAAAGACTGCTATGTGAAAATGATGATGATGATGATGATGGGGGGGTGGTGGTGGTGGTGGTGGTGGTGGTGGTGGTGGTGGTGGTGGTGGTGGTGGTGGTGGTGGTGGTGGTAACAAAATTGGACTAGGAGAAAGTATTATACTTTCTGATTGTAAAAGTTTAAAAGCTACATCCTTTGTAAATTGGAAAAAATGTTGTTTTGTTTTTTGTATATTTGGGTTTTTTGTTTGTCAGTTTGTTTGTTTTGATACAGAGTTTCCTTTGTATAGTCTTGGCTGTGTAAAGTGACCTACAGAGCTGTTGTGGTAATTAGACCCAATAGGTAGTAGTTTATTGAAACACAGGACATAAGAATTGGCTTTAAATGATTGTCGAGTTCAGAATCGAGATTAAGAGGAGAATACCTCTTTGGGAGACACAAGGAGATGCCATGGGATATACTGGCCTTCTAAGTGTGGAAGCAAGGTTTCAAATAGCTATATTTCTTTTTATAAGGCAGAACAAAATAAAAAACTTTCTCCACGTTATACAGGATAGATCAGGAGTTGGTAAACAAGGCCACACATCCCAGTTCCAGGCTTCTGCTTTGGTTTAAAAATATTGTTGACACATAGCCAAGGTTACTGGTTTCTCTGTCTTATGGCTGTATTTAAACCCAAAGGGCAGAACTGAGTTATGACAGAGACCATATGACCCACAAGGCTGAAAATATTTACTATCAGAGAATGTGTGTCACCCTTGTAACAGATGGGATTCTCTAACTGTGAGAGAAAGTGTTCAAAGGCTGAGGATGAATCTCAGAGCTGATGAAGGGAACAAGAATTGCAGGTTTTATGGCTTGCTATCCATACAGTAGATATGGGCAAGGAAAGAGGTATATGAGTAGTGTCAAATCCTACTCTGGAGCAGTGTGGGAATTCCTAGCAGTTGAGGAAAAGACTTTGCAAAATAAAGCACATTTTGGTTATGATCCATGAAGTCCACCTACAACCATGAACCAGTCACTGGTATATCTCAACACTGCTTGTTTATGAGTTAGAAATAAGAATACACATCAAAAATGTAGAATTTGATGTCCATCAGAGACAGCACTCCCTCTGCAACATTCCAATCATACTCAGGCTCCTTTGCATACCTAATAGCTGAGTGACCCTGGCACATACTACTTTGTAAAATGTCATAGTAATTGTTCTTTCCCTATAGAGCAGTGGTTCTCAACCTCCCTAATGCTGCAACCCTTTAATTCACTTCTAGGTGTTGTGGTTACCCTGATCCATACACTTAATCTTGTTGCCACTTTGCAACTGTAATTTTGCTGCTGCTGTGAATTGTGATGTAAAAAATCTGTATTTTTCCAATGGTTTGATGGTTTGAAGTGATTCCTGGGAAAGATTCCATGCCCCCGACCCCCTGCTCCCTCCTGCAAAGGGATCATGACCCATACTTTGAGAACTGCTGCTACAGAGTATAAGTGAATAAATAAGTTAATTCAAAGTAGAAGCTGAGAAGGGTTTCTAGCATATAGTAATCCCAGATGTGGGAGCCACGGCTATTGTTATCTCCACAGGCAGTTGTGTTAGCTTATGTTAACTTTTTTCATTTTCGGATACTAACTAGACATTTCCCTGCATGGTATGAAGGCATTCTGTTTCACTTTGTGATTTGTCTTTATGAATGTAGTTCTATATTAAGTTCCCCCTCGGAGAGTTTTATCCACAAATTTCAGGTAAGAAATATCCTTAGGAAGATACACTTGTACCATAAGTGATTGGCAAATAATGGATACCAAATCCTGTTCACTATGTATCTATTTCTTCTGTGCTTGAGTAGATGAAAGAGTACTTCCCAAGAAAGGAGGAATTCAAATCATAGGCTGATAGACTGCTCCTTACTTTCAGGGTGGATAGCATTTTGAAGATGGTTTGGAATGATTTAGAATTCATATGAGAACATTCTCAACAGAGTATCCTCATTGTTCTTACATTTTACGAAGGCCGTTGAACTTTACCACTGTGGTGTAAATAAAGAAACAGTGTATATATACTGATTTAAGGCTTTAGATTTGCACTTATGTAAAATATGCCATGTGATCTTGAAATGTTTATGCCCAGAGATGTATGCCATGCCTGCTCTTTTCTACTTGGCAGGAAATATTGCAAGCATATTGATGGTGATAATTAATATTTTCTAAACAGTCAAAAACAGGTGTACCTTTCCAAATAAAATTCAAAGCAAATTTGTTGAATGACATTTTTTTAAAGGGGGTAAGGAAAAGTGATCTCAGAAGTTTTGATAATTATTGGTATCAATTATAATGTTAAGCTTTTAATGGCATGTTAAAAATGACATCTCCATTACCTGCCTTGTATGTTGTAGGCAGTTAATAATCATTAAATGATATATATTTAATTTTTGGTGGTCTTATGTATTTATGTGCTTGTAAAATGGAGATGATGGTAATAACCACTAGTTAATTACATATATTTCATAATAACTATATTGGTATAGAAATAAGATATACAGAAGTTACAGGTATGTGTAAAAGACTAGTTTTTTTCTTAAATTTCTATAGGTGACTTCCTTTTTGACTTTGAGTCTTCATTCCCACTAATGTTGTAAAAACTGGTCTATCAAATATTCTAGTCTTTCTGTTTTTATACATTTTCTCACCCATGCAGCTACACAGCTTTCCCATGTTTTTCTCCACTGACCCGCCCTTGCTTCCCTTCTTTCTGTAACAATACTTAGGGACAAAGGACCTGTATTTCCTCTTAATACAGGTAACGAATATCTTCTAGAGAAACAGAACTAGATAGAGAGAACCCACAATCACTCTTTATTTGTCCTAACCCTCACCCTCCTATTTCACCCTCAGCAATCCTGAAGGTCTGAAGTCTATGCTCCCAAGCTACTACCTGCCTTGGATCCACTGGAAAAGGAACTAGTTTAAGCCATTGCTGTTTTCATATTCATGTGTATTACAAGTGATTACAACAACATTGTCTTCCTGGGTCATAAGAACTTCTCCCATGGCTACTTTTTAGATTCTTTGATAGCCTCATTTTACTCCATATTTTTTTTCCACTTTGACTTGAAGAATGAGAGGATGAACATCTGCTTCTAAACTGTTGCTTCTATATTTTTATGACTTGGGTTCCATCCTGCCACCCAATACCCCTACGGAGGGCTTTGCATTTCTAGCTTAGGAGATGTCTTCCATGATATCTCCTTAGAGTGTAGCATCAGTATATAGATTCTTCAGTCAATACTCAGTCTCTGGTATCTGCCTCATGATTAACCACACCTACTGTGGAAATACAAAAGTAAAACTCTTGACAGTGACATGAGTCAGAAAGGGATGCTTTAGCTTTCTATCTGGACAGTGGCAGTCTCATAGAAGATGAGCATGTCATTGACTTGGAGGAGGATCACAGAGTTTCAAAACTTCCTATTATCCACCACAATCATTCATATAAATTTAAAATTCCAGAAAAAAATCAAGTTCACATTTTGATTTTTATTTTTTTCATGATAAAACAACTAGTACTTTACCGTTTTCTTCTACAGAATAATTTATCAAAATGTCATGAGATCGAAATTAACTGTTGTTGCCTAGCAAGACATTTGCCATAAAATTTGAAATTTAAAGTATGCTTATTTAAAAACAATGTACTTAATTGTTTGTGTTCTACAAGATAGTATCTTCGCATAAACCCAATAGGGCAGTTTCAATAAAAAATATCTATTAGAATTTGACACAGAAGATTAATTAGTACACCTAACTGGTTTGGATAAAATCTTGTTCCAAGATCAATGTTAAGTCTCTTACTATTTAAAAGCTCATATTTTTCTATTCTGTCATGAAAGAAAGCTTGCAGGAATGTGCTATTATTCTAAGAAGATGTAGATGTTTGAAAGGAGGTTAAATACCAGTATATGGTATTTAGAAAATATCTTATGGATTTTGTAATGGCAAACTATCTAAGCAGTGCTCAAAAAATGATGCAGATATTATAGGCATAGGAAAGTAGTAGGTGGTTATTGTAGCTGGAAAGCCTCCCAGAGCAGATGGTTTTTTCGGAGTTTTTGAAGGAGAAGAGCAAGGTGGCCTGCCTGGCATGTATTAATTGGGTGTCTGTTCCAAGTGTAGGGGGTGGTGGAAGAATGTGTGATGTCTTGAGTGGGCGAATGATACAAACAGGCACAACTTCAAAATAACCTGAAATTTATAGCTCAGATACTTATAGACAATTCACAAAGCCACAGTTTTGTCTGCAAGGAATATGTAAGATGCTATAGCACATAAACAGACATTCAATTCCATGTGAAAAAAAAAAGAATATAGCAAAACTATGGTCCACAGTATCCAATTTAACATTTGTTTATACTCACTACCGACAGCAATAAATAATTTCCAAATTAGGAAAAACATTACTCAAGCTATTTGAAGAGTCTACACTGATACATAACAGATCTTGTAAGGGGCACATCTGTAATCCTAGCTACTCATGTAATAGAAGCAGGAGGATCATAAGTTTGAGGCCAGTCTATGTAACTTAGCTATACACTGTCCCCCAAAAAATTTAAGTGGAGAGAGAAGCTTGGTTGGGGAATATGAGGAAATTTGAAAGGCATATATGATCATATTTCATGGTATACAGCACTCTCAAAAATTAAAAAATATTAAATTAAACCCAAATGGTACTAGTTAGTGGCAAATTACTCCCCAGTATGTGATACTCTGTGATCTAGCATTTACAAGATATGATTTTGAAGTTATAAAATTTCCCATGTCATTGATTGGTATCATTTTTGAGAAATAACAACTTTACTTTGTATTCCTGTTGAATATTTTATCTAAATTTATTTTTAACTGATACATAAAACATAAAAATCATTTATACATATTTAGAGAGTTCCATGTGATATTTTTAATGCATGTATCATTGTGTACTGTTTAAATCATGTTAAAAATAGCTATCTCCTCAAATATTCATTTCTTTGTGGTGAAGACATTTAGAATCTTCTAGTTTTCTAAAGTATGTGGAACATACTTGTCATCCAAAGTCACCTTGACTCGCAATAGCAAATCAGAATTCCTTGCTGTTACATACCAATAATTTAGCACAGGATGGTCAACCTATTTCCTGTTCTGTCCACTCGTCTTGGCTCTACAGTCTCTGGTGTCCTCTATTCAAATCTCAAATCCCAGCAGATCACTGCTTTTAGAGTCTACACACCAGTGAAATTGTACAGTGTTTGTCCTTCTAAAACTTGTTTAATTCACTTAACATACAAAACTGAGCTTTGTCTAATGTTGTCACAGATGACAACATTGAATTTTTTATGGAAGATTAATATCTGATAGCATGTATCTTCCACATTTTAATTTTCTCATTTATCACTTGGTAGACACATCTATTGTCCTGGTTCTTGGCAATTTTGATAGTACTCCAGTAAAGACAGTCACACAGATGTCTCATCAATAAGGAGGTATCACTGCATTTGCATACTCACCTAGTAGAGGGATGCTGGATCTTTTGGTAGTACATGTTTACTTTCATGTCATGTGCTTTTGGGAAATCTATTTCTCTCCTCTTTTTATCCTGTAGCTTTTTCACAGTATAATGTCTTATTTGATGTCTTTAATTCCATTGACTTTATTTTTCCAGATAATAAGATCTAGATATCTGCTTTAATTCCTTTGTATATTCCAGTCCACTTTTCCAGTACTGTTTATTGAAAACTTGTTGTTTTTTCCTGTGACTATTCTTTGAATATTCCTTTGTTGAAAAATCATCAGCTGTAGGGGTATGGTAGGACTTGTAGATACTCCCTTCTTATCCATTGACTTTCATTCTGTATTTATAGCAATTCCATCATGACAAATTTGGATTTTATCCCTAAACACAAGGATGACTCAGTATCAGAATTTTATTAAAGAAGAACTATTTCAAAAGTAATTAATTAAAAGCAAAAATAAAGGCAATAAATAAAATTCAGTATTTATTCTTTGAAGTGGAAATTATTGATTGGGTCATGTGATGCATATTCATGTGATGTCTTGCTGAGGCAGGCTCACATGGTGTTTGGAGGGAGTATAAATAGGATTCAATGGACAGTGATTGGGCACTTCCATAGCTAGCTTTGCAATGCTTCCTTGGTCATGCATCTTCACTGATCTTCAATTTGTTGAGAGAAGCATGGCAGAGAATTTCTCCTGTCATTCAATCTCTTTCTGGTTGCTCCTGCTGACTCATGCAGATTAAGCATGGGAAGCCTGGTGGTTTCTGCTGGATGGTGCCACTATCACTGATTAGTGTTTGGTGATACTCCTGAACTGTTCATATCCGTCATTACTGAACTAAGCTGCCGGTATCCTGACAAAGGAAGATTGGAATAACACCAAAGAACCACTTCTCCACAAGTCCCTATCTCCTTGTCTTATTTACATCTTCTCTCTCTTACCTTTGATGGTGAGCTAAAAGTCTGGTGAGGGTTGTCGAAGTATTTGAGGAGCCTTATGAAAGTAGGTTCTGAAAAATCCAAGCCTACAATTCTTGATAAAATTCTTGGCATATTGAGAATAAAATGGGTGTGTGTGTGTGTGTGTGTGTGTGTGTGTGTGTGTGCGCGCACGCGCGCACACATGCATGCATGTGTAATAGTCTTTAACAAGCTGTCTATAATGAAAGTTGTAAATATACTTTTTAATGTAGGAATGATACCAAAGTCCAAATGTTTTAGTCTAAAATTGGCATGAAGAATACATGTCTTATATCAGAAACTAATGCAGCACAGGGGAAGTGCAAATGGGACAGTTTGGAGAGTAACCCCTGCCAAGTATACACAATATTCCACATGGAATTTCTCTCCTCAGTGTTTTTATTTTTCATTCTCCCTTAAATATTGGCTGAGAGCGTCCCCCTCTCATGCTGTAGCAGAGCCTCCCAGGTGACAGCTATATCCGGCTCCAGTCAGCATGTACTTGTGTTCATCGATAAAATTATCTGGATTTTGTAACTGTATATGGGATGGATCACAAGGTGGGGTAGTCTCAGGATGGTCTTTCCCTTAGACTCTGCTCCACACTTTATCTCTGTATCTCCTTCTGTAGGTATTTTGTTCCCCTTTCTAAGAAGGACCAGAGTATCCATACTTTGTTCTACCTTCTTCTTGGACATCATTTGATATGTGAAGTGTGTCTTGGGTATTCCAAGCTTCTGGGCTAATATCCACTTATCAGTGAATGCATGCCATGTGTGTTCTCTTGTGATTGGGTTACCTCACTTGGGATGATATTTTCCAGTTCTACCTATTTGCCTAAGAATTTCATGAATTCATTGTTTTTAATAGCTGAGTAGTATTCCATTGTGTAAATATTTCATTTTCTGTATTCATTCCTCTGTGGAACTGAGCACAGGGTCCCTAATGGGGGAGCTAGAGAAAGGACCCAAGGAGCTGAAGGGGTTTGCAGTGCCATGGGAGGAACAACAATATGAGCCACCCAGTACTCCCAGAGCTCCCAGGGACAAAACCATCAACCAGAGAGTACACATGGTGTTACCCATGGCTCCAGATGAATAAGCGGCAGAGGATGGTCTTGTTGGACATCAAAGGGAGGAGAGAGCCCTGGTCCTGGAAAGGCTTGATGCAGCAGTGTAGGGGACACCAGGACAGGGAAGCAGGAAATGGTTAATTGGGGAGCAGGGGGAGGGAAGATGCCATATTGAATTTTTGCAGGGGTGAACCAGGAAAGGGGAGATCATTTGAAATGTAAGTAAATAATATATCTAATAAAAAAAACACAAAGACATATTGGTAAGTGCCTTCACTTTGTGAATCTATATGAAATTCAGACATTCTTGCCTTCATAAAAGCTGAGAAAACAAACTTTTTTTATTCTCTGTTATTACATAATCACAATTTTCACATTAATATAGAATGTGAAATGTAAAAAATAAATAAACCCAGGTCACTACATTAAAAATAAAAACAAAACAAAACAATCAAAACAGAAAAACAAAATTTGGATGTGTTAACCTTTCTAGGGATATAGAATTGAATTACACTTATCTTTTCTTTAAAAAAAATTTTGCTGGACTGAAACTTTTTTTGCCACCACCACTCACCACTCACTAAGGCTACTTTAAGGATATCTTACTTCATACTGTCTGGCTCTCATTTGAGATAAAGTAATATATGTATCTATGCTGTCATCTATAATTCACAGCCACTCATAGCATGATTCATTGAAATCTTAGCCTCCTTCTAACTTCTTTCCTCCAGGAAGGAAGATTCACAGCATTTTTCCTTCTTTTACTTAAATGATTACATTAACAACAGAAGAGAGGTTTGGGGTAGCAAATTGTTCTCAATCAACACTTACAGAAATCTGCTTAATAATATCCCCTTAATGAAGAAGGGGCTGCACTTAATTTCGATTTTACATCTTGAAATATGAGTACAAAGATAACAAAAGTTTCTGGGGCTTTCTCTACAGAGTTTTTCTCCAAATGTCACAAATGGCTCTGTAGAATGCTTAAAAAATCCAGCTTTTCTTTGCTTTTTTGACCTGCTAATGCAATTCCATTAAGTGCACAAAGAAACATTGACAACCTACAACCTGCTAATGAGACAGAAATCTCCAGTCCTAGTGTCTTAATCCTGACTAATCAGCAATATGTCACATTCAAATTAATTTGTCCTAGTAACCCTTAGTGTTCATTTCCTTTAGGTAGATGCTCATGGTGGGGTTGGAGGTGGGAGGCTTGCTTAGTAACTTTATAATTTCCCAAACTTCAATATCATTAATAAGGCTTATCAACTTAGGGACTGTAAGAGTTTAATGGTTTGGGTCATTCAACAACCCTATAAGTAAAAGCAGACAAATTGATGCATTGATTTTATAGTTTTGACATTTCTATGCTTAGGGGAAAATATTAAATTTTATTTTTTTCTGATTTTTTTTAGTTACATAACAAGTAATACAGTATATATATAAATCTTAGCCCTGAAATTCTCTACAACAATCATTTTTGGATCACTTTCCTGGAAGAGCTTAAGTAGAAGCCTATGATCAAGTTTGAACATTACAAAGTGAATAGAGAATCATCTTTTAATATCTAATGATGAATCATTGACAATACTTTTAAGTGACTAAAGACTACCAGAGAGGCAATACTGTCTTGAAAAATCTTTCAAAAACAAAATTGACACAATTATCTTCACTAAAATCATATAGTGGAGATATGCGATCAAAATAGCAAATCATCAAATAAAACTAGCCCATGTAATCACATGTAGTAAGTGAATAATGTCTAATGAGACACTTAAAAGAATAGGGTTAGGATACTTTTAAAAGGGTAACACATTTCCAATTGAGTCAATAAAGTTCCTTGGTTTGGAGTTGTAGTCTCCTATCGGAGAGTCTAATAAACAAAGTATTTAGGAAATATACTTTAAAAGTAAAATATTTATAAATATAAAGTGTGGTACACTTAGAATAATGAAAATAATCTTATTTTAATTATCTTTTGCTGAATAAAGATAAGGTTGAAATGTTAATCTCCTGGAATAGGTCACTGGACATTAACTTCAGTTAATGTTTAATTATTATGGTTTTTCCTTTGAACCTCCATGTTTCTCTTATGATTTTATCCATTCCTCTATATATTTAAAAATGAAGTGCATCTTCATAAATCATTAAGTCTTGGCTTCCAGAAATATATTTTGTGTATAAAAACATAAAATTTATGGTTTGCTGAGCTTGCTTGTATTTCCTACTAAAACACATAAATAAGCAAAAAGAAAAAAAAGCACAAATGTCAATTCAGGTAAGTTCATTAAACAGGGGAAAATTAACTGAGTTAATTAATGCATACTATGAAATCAAGCTAGTACTGAGGCAGCGTTTAATAGTTCACGTAAGTTTAATAGTTTCACCCTGAGGTTCATTAAAGTATTTGCAAGGATGATGCTCTCTCTATGGAGTTCCAGTACTCTTATTCATAAAGCACAGCAACTCTGCTAATTAAAATGAAGGTCAGCATGGTAGAACTGGAACTAAGCCTGGATCAGGTTTAGTGAATTTTGTGGTTAGAAATACTTGTACATCTTGTTAATGAACCACTAGGAAATCACTGAAAGTGAAACACACAAGAAAGTAGAATTCAATAGCATTTAATAACCTAAGTAATACATTTAGATTTAAAGGGGAGTCGTACAACACAGTAGCAGGGAAGCCAGATGTGGTGGCTCACATCTGTAATCTTAGCACCTAGGAGACTGAGGATGCAGAACAGTCACAATTTCAGCACCAACCTGGGCCATAGAGTAAACTTCTCCCTATACCAGCAATAAGAATTATTATCAGTAATTAAATTTTAAGTAAAATTCTATGACTTATTTTATTTTGTGTTCTGTTGCAGTGTGACACAGTGTGAGTTTGACCCTCAACGAATGTTAAGTGTATGAGAAATAATTACTAATTATAAAGAAACTTATAGTCTGGAACTTCTTCCTTTTGCATAATAGAGGGGTGCACTTTTTTAGTAAATATGCCAATAGAGACAGTGGTAAAAATAAAAAAAAAAAAGACACTGAATGCCCTTTGAAACCTTTTGTTTGAGAAGAAAGTTACTTTCAGTTGAACTTTCCTAGGATACTGTCCTAGTTTCATTTGTTGCTCTGACAAATACCCTGACAAAAAAGCACCATGGGGGAGGAGATGACTTGACTTATATATAACTGCAGACTAATCACTGTAGGGGTGCAAGGCATGGACTAAAAGCATCAGGAGCAAAGCAAGAACAAAGTTGTGTGTCCTTGCTTGCTTTGTTAGTACATAGTTAGCTTTCTCTACTCTAATTCAGTCTAGGGACCAGTGCACGAAATAATTCTGCTCAAAACATTTAGAGTCTACTTGCATGAATTAATAGTCAAGACAGTTCCCAACAGACATGCCCACATGCCAAGTTCATCTATGTACCTTGGCATTAAAACTCTCTGCCATTAATCTTAGGTGGTGTCAAGCTGGTACTTGGTACTAACTAGTATAGATGCTATTGGATATTATAACCTATTAGAAAAGTATTGGAAGGAGAGACCCCTGGTCCTGGAAAGACTGGATGTAGGGGAATACCAGAACAGAGAAGCAAGAGAGGGTTGAATGGGGAACAGGAGAAGTGAAGAGGGCTTATGGGACTTTTGGGGAGGGAGGAAACGGGAAAGAGGAAATCATTTGGAATGTAAATAAAAAATTATAGAAAATAAAAAAGGGGGGCTGGAGAAATTTGTATATTACCTTAGGTATGTAACTCTATAAAATTGGTCTAAAAGCAACAGAAATTGACTGATAATAAATCATACAAGATATATTTCAGGATGAAAAAAAAGAAAGAAAGAAATGGGTTGTCTAATTCCTGCCCACAGTGAAAAACAGTAAACAATTATTAGGATATCAGATATAGCTCCTATAAATAACAACTCATAGAACCTATTCAGGGATATCTGTGATAGGTATTTAGGTACTTTCAAAGAAAATAAAAGTTTCGTATTTCTAAAGTCAATTTTTTGGTGTTTTTAATTGAAGACTGTTTCATGAGGAAACAAAGTATTGTACAAGAGACAAGAACAAAGAAACCACAGAAAATGGAATGGCATGTTTATTGGCAGCACATATACTGAAATTTGAACTATAGAGAGATTAGCATGGCCTCTGTGCAAGGATAACACAAAAATTTGTGAAGCATTCCATATTTTTAGACAGGGACAAGACATGGCTGTCCACTTTCTCCATACCTGTTCAGTATAGTAGTTGAAGTCCTAGCCAGAGAAATTAGACAACAAAAGGAGGTCAAAGGGATACAAATTGGAAAGGAAGAACTCATATCATCACTATTTCCAGATGATATGATAGTATATTTAAATGCCCCCAAAAATTCCACCAGAGAATTCCTAAACCTGATAAACAATTTCAGCAAAGTGGATGAACATAAAATTAATTCAAAGAAAACAATAGCCTTCCTTTACTAAAAGGATAAAGAGGATGAGAAAGAAATTAGGGAAACAACACCCTGCACAATAGTCACAAATAATATAAAATACTTTGGTGTGACTCTAATCAAGCAAGTGAAAGATCTGTATGACAAGAATTTCAAGTCTCTGAAGAAAGATATCGAAGAAGATCTCAGAAGACAGAAAGATCTCCCATGCTCATGAATTGGTAGGGTTAATACAGTAAAAATGGCCATCTGGCCTAAAGCAATCTACAGATTAAATGCAATAACTCACAAACAATATAAAGTATCTTGGTGTGACTCTAACCAAACAAGTAAAAGATCTGTATGACAAGAACTTCAAGTCTCTGAAGAAATAAATTGAAGAAGGCCTCAGAAGATGGAAAACTCTTCCATGCTCATGGATTGGCAGGATAAATATAGTAAAAATGACCATCTTGCCAAAAGCAATATACAGATTCAAAGCAATCCCCACAAAATCCCAGCTCAATTCTTCATAGAGTTAGAAAAAACAATACAAAAATTCATCTGGAATAACAGAAAACCCAGGATAGCTAAAACTATTCTCAAGAGTAAAAGAATTTCTGGGGGAATCAGTATCCCAGACCTCAAGCTGTACTACAGAGCAACTGTTAAAAAATGCATGCTATTGATACAGTGATAGGCATGTAGATCAATGGAACAGAATTGAAGACCCAGAAATGAATCCACACTCCTATGGTCACTTGATCTTTGACAAAGGAGCTAAAACCATCCAGTGATAAAAAGATAAACTTTTCAACAAATGGTGCTGGTTTAACTTGAGGTCAACATGCAGAAGAATGCAAATTGACCCATTCTTATCTCCTTGCACTAAGCTCAATTCCAAGTGGATCAAGGACCTCCACATAAAACCAGACACACTGAAACTAATAGAAAGGAAACTAGGGAAGAACCTTGAACATATGGGCACAGGGGAGAATTTCCTGAACAGAACTCCAATAGCTTATGCTCTAAGATCAAGAATTGACAAATGGGACCTCATAAAATTACAAAGTTTCTGTAAGGCAAAGGACACTGTCAAAAGGACAAAGTGGCAACCAACAAACTGGGAAACAATCTTTACCAACCCTACATCTGACAGAAGGCTAATATCCAATATATACAAAGAACTCAAGAAGTTAGACTCCAGAGAGCCAAGTAACCCTATTAAAAAATGGGGTACAGAGCTAAACAAAGAGTTCTCACCTGAAGAATATCTAATGGCTGAGAAGCACCTAAAGAGATGTTCAACATCCTTAGTCATTAGGGAAATGCAAATCAAAACAACCCTGAGATTCCATCTCACACCAGTCAGAATGGCTAAGATCAAAAACACAGGAGACAGCAGTTGTTGGAGAGGATGTGGAGAAAGAGGAACATTCCTCCACTGCTGGTGGGATTGCAAGCTGGTACAAATACTCTGGGAAGCAGTCTGGCGTTTCCTCAGAAAACTGGGCATGACACTCCTGGAGGATCCTGTTATACCACTCCTGGGCATATACCCAGAGGCTTCCCCTGCATGCAATAAGGACACATGCTCCACTATGTTCATAGTAGCCCTATTTATAATAGCCAGAAGCTGAAAAGAACCCAGATGTCTGTCAATGGAGGAATGGATTCAGAAGATGTGGTATATTTACACAATGGAATACTACTTGGCAATTAAAAACATTGAATTCACGAAATTTCTAGGCAAATGGTCAGAACTGGACAATATCATCCTTAGTGAGGTAACCCAGTCACAAAAGAACACACATCGTATGCAGTCACTGATAAGAGGATATTATCCCAGAAATTCAGAATACCCAAGACACAATCCACATACCAACAGATTTCCAAGAAGATGGAAGGAGAGACCCCTGGTCCTGGAAAGACTTGACGCAGCAGTGTAGGGGGATACCAGGACAGAGAAGTGAGATGAGGTTGAATGGGGAACAGGGGGAGGGAAGAGGGCTATGGGACTTTCGGGGAGGGAGGAACCGGGAAAGGCACAATCATTTGGAATGTAAATTAAAAAAAATAGAAAAAAAAAACCCAAAACTAAATGCAATCCCTGTGGAAATTCCAACACAATTCTTCATAGAGTTAGAAAGAGTGATTTCCAAATTCATCTGTAATAAAAAAAAACAACCCAAGATAATGAAAACTATTCTCAACAATAAAAGAACTTCTGGCAGAATCACTATTCCTCATCTCAAGATATACTACAGAATGATGATGATAAAAATGGCATTGTATTGATACAGTGACAGACAGGTAGATCAATGGAACAGAATTGAAGACCCAGAAATGAACACACATACCTATGGTCTCATGATCTTTGACAAAGGAGCTAAAACCATACAGTGGAAAAAAGGCAGCATTTTCAACAAATAGTGTTGGGTCAACTGGCAGTCAACATGTAGAAGAATGCAAATTGATCCACTCTTATCTCCTTGCACTAAACTCAATTCCAAGTGGATCAAAGACCTCCACATAAAACCTGATACACTGAATCTAATAGAGGAGATATTGGGGAAGAGCCTGGAGCACATGGGCACAGGGAAAATTTCCTGAACGAACACCAATAGCTTATGCTCTAAGATCAAGAATTGAAAAATGGGACCTCATAAAATTGCAAAGCTTCTGTAAGGAAAAGGACAATGTCAATAGGACAAAATGGCAACCAACAGATTGGGAAACAATCTTTATCAATCCTACATCCAATGGAGGTCTAATATCCAATATATACAAAGAACTCTAGAAGTTCAACTCCAGAGATTCAAATAACCCTATTGAAAGTGGGGTACAGAGCTAATCAAAGACCAGAGGAATACCAGATGGCTGAGAAACACCTAAAGAAATGTTCAACATCCTTAATCATCAGGGAAAGGCAAATGAAAACCACCCTGAGATTTCACCTCACACCAGTCAGAGTGGCTAAGATCAATAAATCAGGGCAGAGCAGATGATGGAGTGGATGTGGAGAAAGAGGAACACTCTTGATTGCTGATGGCATTGCAAGCTGGTACAACCACTCTGGAAATCAGTTTGGTGATTTGTCAGAAAATTGCACATAGTACTACCTGAGGACCCAGCTATACCATTCTTGGGCATAGACCCAGAAGATGCTCCAACAAGTATAAGGACACATGTTCCACTATGTTCATAGTAGCCTTATTTATAATAACCAGAAGCTAGAAAGAACCCAGATGTCCCTCAAAGAGGAATGGATACAGAAAATGTGGTACATTTACACAATGGAGTACTACTCAGCTATTAAAAACAGTTAAGTCACGAAATTCTTAGGCAAATGGATGGAACTAGAAAATATCCTGAGTGAGGTAACCCAATCACAAAAGACCACACGTGGTATGCATTCACTGATAAGCAGATATTAACCCAAAAGCTTTGAATACCCAAGATACAATTCACAGACCATGTAAAGCTCAAGAAGAAGGAAGACCAAAGTTGGATACTTCGGTCCTCTTAGAAGGGAGATTTAAATACCCATGGGAGGAGATTCAGAGACAATTGATGGAGCAGAGACTGAAGGGAAGGCCATATAGAGACTGCCCCTCATGGGAATCCATCCCATATACAGTTACCCAAACCAGACACTATTGTGGATGCCACCAACAAGTGCTAGCTGACAGAAGCCTGATATAGCTGTCTCCTGAGATGCTCTGCTCGTGCTTGACAAATATAGAAGTTGATGTTCACAGTCAACCAATGGACTGAGCACAGGGTCCCTAATAGAGGAGCTTCCCAAGGAGCTGAAGGGGTTTGCAGTCCCATAGGAGGAACAATATGAACCAACCAGTATCTCCAGAGCTCCCAGGGACTAAACCATCAACCAAGGAGTGCACATGGAGGGACCCATGGCCCCAGCTACATATGTAGCAGAAGATGGCCTTTTCAGACATCAGTGAGAGGTGAGACCATTAGTCCTATGAAGGCTTGATGCCCCATTGTAGGGGAATGCCTGGACAGAAAAGTGGGAGTGGGTGGGTTGGTGATCAGGGGGAGGGGGAATGGGATAGGGGGTTTTTAGAGGGGAAACCAGGAAAGGGGATAACATTTGAAATGTAAATAAAGCAAATATCTAATAAAAAAAGAAAATGGCATGACATTGAAAACTTTTTAGAACATTATTAATGTCATGGATTCTTTCAATAAAAATACAAATAACATTTATTGAATTATTTTTTTAAATTTCTTACCTGGTGTTGTTTTAGTGTAATTATATCACCTTGTGTTAAAGTATTGATTAAGGCAATCTTGTTTACCCACATAAGAACACTGAGAATTAGTTAAATAAATATCCCAGTTTTAGACATTGAACAAAATGGGAAACAGCTACTGAATTCCATATTTGTAATAACTGGAAATGTTTACAGTATGCCTTTAGAAATTACATAGAATAGATTAACCTCTGGGAACTCCTGTGAGAGATTATATAAATTAGATTAACTGTGGTGAGAAGACTTACCTGAACTTTAGGTAACACCATCCAATAGGTCATCATCCTGAACTGATGTAGGTGTAATGCACATCATTTGTTTATATCTACACTTCTTCTGAATCTCAAACATTTTTATATGTCATAAAAAGAAGAAATTATTTTATTATATTGTAATACCAAAGGACTGTCAATCACCATAAGGTTGTTTTTGCTATAAAATGATAGTTATAAAATGGCAGTGAGAACAATCCTTAGTTTAGCAGAAATTTAGAAGAAAAATAAATTTAGAAGGAAGCTGAAAAAAAAAATCAAAATCTGACTCAGGAGCTAGATTTGTCTCGAACACGAAAATGTGGTGAGCAGTAACAAAGTAAAAGGATCATATTTTTTTTCTCTTTGTATGTATGAAGGCTTATAAATTGGAAAGAAAATATATTTTTTGGAAAACTATGAGTGTAAAGGAAAATGAAGAGAACAACAGACTAAACAAGACAAAGAACAAAAATGTATGACAGGATATTGTCCTCCTTAAAACCTCAGTGTATATGAAACATATTTCATTTCTCCATTGCATTGATTAATATCATATACTCATTGATTTTTAGTGAGTGTTTATATTCTTAATGCTGATATGCTTTAACTCCTTTTCGGTTTAACATTTTTATTCACTTTACATACCGATCACAGCCTTCCTCCCTCCCCTCTTTCCTGTTCCAGCCTTACAAGTCCATCCCTGCATTACCCATTACCCCTTCCCCTACTGCTTAGAAAGGGGAGCCCCTCTAGGGTACCACTCCACCATGGGCATCTAGTCCCAGTAGTTCAGGGACATCCTTTCCCATTGAGGCCCAACCTGGCACTCCAAGGGGGGGGCATCCAATGGCAGGAAACAGAAACTCAAACAACTCCCATACCTGTTGTTAAAGGAACCATATGAACACCAAGCTGCACATTTGCTACGAAGCTGTAGGGGGTCTAGGCCCAGTTCCTGCATATTCCCTGGTTGGTGGCTCAGGCTTTGTAAACCTCCATCCCAGGTTAGAAGACTATATGTATGTTTTCCTGTGGTATCCTTGACTTCTCAGCCTTGCTCACTTCCATCCTTCAATCTTCCAAGACTCCCTATGCTCTACCTGATATTAAGCTGTGGGTCTCTGCATCTGCCTACACTTGCTGATTGATAAAGCCTCTTGGGAGAAAGTTATGCTAAGTTCCTGGCTACAAGCCTAGCAGAGTATAGCTAATAGTGTAAGGGCTTGACTTTCTCAAATCGGACAGGTCTCTGGTTGGGACAGTCATTGGTTGGCCACTCCCTCAGTATCTGTCCCATCTTTGACCTTGAATATTTTGTAGGCAAGACAGATTTGAAGTTGAAGATTTTTGGGGGGTGGACTAATGTCACCCTGCATTCTCTGAATGTCCTGTCTGTCTACAGGAAGTGGCCACTTCAGTCTCTTATTCCTCTCTGGCAGGAATCTAGACTAGAGTCATCCCTATAGACTCTCTGTATCCTCTCCTATTCCAGGTCTCCAACTAGTAACCAGAGATGCCCTACCCCCAGTGATTTCCATTCTTACTTCCAGCCCTCTCTCACTTTCCCTCTTCCCACACCTTCCTCTCCTTCCTCCTTTTCTACCCAGTTCTCTCTCCATCCACCTCTGATGAATATTTAGTTTCCACTTCTGAGTGAGATTTGCAATGTTACATTGGTACCTCCTTATTACCCAGTTTTCTTTTTTGGGGAGGGGGTCTATGGATTGTAGCATAGTTGTCCTGCACTTTATAGCTAATGCTCACTTCTAAATGAGCATATACCATACCATGTCTTGCTGGCACAGGGTTACCTCATTCAGAATCATAGTCTCAAGTTCCATCCATTGGCCTGCAAACTTCATGATATCTTTGTTTTTAATAGGTGAATAGTATTCCATTGTGTAGATGTACCACATTTTCTTTATCCAATATCAGTTGTAGGACATTTAGGTTGTTTCCAGTTTCTGGTGATTCCAAATAAAGTTACTATGAACATAGTTGAACACATATCCCTATGGTATAGCGGGACATCTTTTGGGCATATGCCCAGGAGTGGTATAGCTGGGACTTGGGTTAGAACTAATTCTAGTTTTCTGAGAAACTGTCAAATTAATTTCCAAAGTGTTGTACAAATTTTCACTCCAACTAGCAGTGGAAGGGTATTCTCCTTGCTCCACATCCTTGCAAGTGTGTGCTAACACTTGAGGTTTTGATATTAGCCCTTCTGACAGGTTAACATGGCATCTCAGGTTTGTTTTATATTGGATTTCACTGATGACTAAGGATGTTGAAATTTTCCTTAAGTGCTCTTTTTTAGCTCTATACACTATTTTTTAATTTGGTTGCTTGGATTCTTGGTTGTCTAAGTTCTTGAATTCCTTATAAGTTTTGGATATTAGCCCTGTGTCTCATGGAAAGTTGATAATGATTCTTTCCCAATCTGTAGGTGGTCATTTTGTCATATTTATAATGTCCTTTTTTTTACAGAAGCTTTTCAGATTCATATGGTTCCATTTACCAATTCCTAATCTTAGAGCCTGAGCCATTGGTGTCCTCTTCAGAGAGTTGTCTTCTGTACCAATGAGTTCAAGGCCATTCCCTACTTTCTGATATATTAGATTAAGTGTATCAGGTTTTAGGTTAAGGTCCTTGATCCACTGGGGTTTGTGGAGAGTAGTAAGTATGGGTCTATTTGTATTCTACATGCAGACATCCAGTTAGACTAACAGCATTTGTTGAAGACTTTCTTTCTTTATTTTTTCCATGCAGGCACCCAGTTCGACTAACACCATTTGTTGAAGATGATTTTTTTCTTTCTTTTTTTTTTTATTTTTTCCATTCTATGGTTTTGACTTCTTTATAAAAAAAAAAAAAAGCAGCAAACAACGATTATCCATAGGTGTGTGAGTTTATTTCATGGATTTTGATTTGATTCCATTTATCAATCTGTCTGTTCCTATATGAATGCCATGCAGTTTTTATTGCTCAAGCAATAGTACAGCTTGAGGTCAGGGATGGTGATACCTCCAGAAGTTCTTTTATTGTTTGGGATTGTTTTTACCTATCCTTGTTTTTTGTTTTCTGTTTTTGTTTTTTTGTTGTTGTTGATGATGATTATGTTGGTGGTGGTGGTATTAGTGACAGTGGTGATAATGGTGTTTTTCCATATGAAGTTGAGAGTTGTTTTTAAAGGGTCTGTAACAATTTTTAGAATTCTGATAATTGCATTGAATCTGTAGATTGCTTTTGGTAAGATTGCCATTTTTACTATGTTAATCTTATTGTCTATGTGCATGGAAAATCTTTCCATCTTCTGACATCTTCCTCAATTTCTTTCTTCAGAGACTTGATGTTCTTGCCATACAGGTGTTTCACTTGCTTGACTAGAATTACACCAAAATATTTTATACTATTTGTGGATGTTGTGAAGGGTGCTGTTTCTCTTCAGGAAGAATTAGAAAGTTTTATTTGCAATAATCTTGTATGAGCCATAGTTGACAGAACTGCCTTCTCTCTGACCTGCCAGTAATTTGCATTTGCCCATCTATTTCATAAAAGTCAGTTTAACTACATGTAAATCTAACTGATGATAAATCACTTTTAGAAGCAATTCTTTTTAATTTTCTATTAAATAGTGTAACTTTAAGCTATAGTTAAAATAGTAGTTTACATCTATATTTAAAACAAGAAATACAATATTGAAGAGAAATAACTGTTTAGTGTCAGTAATCTTAATTCCTGTAGTTTTCTTCTCAAAATATCTCTGTAAAATTTGGGTGAAACATTTTGTTGTTGATTTGAGATGACTTTGTTGAGAATAGAATAAATCTGTTATTACTAATACTGATTTCAGAGATTTAAAGTGCTCATTTTTATATATAAATACATGGTATTACATTGATTAAGCAACTACTGTTAATCAGCTTTAATGCCTATTTAATTGCACAATAATGTTTAGGAATTATTGTAGGATGACTTCTTTTCTCTTTCCTGTTATATAAATTCTGGAACAAACCTAAGTGCTTACTTGCCAAGAACACTACAGTGCTATGGTAATCAAGACCCATTTCAGTAACATTCTGTTTAATGACTCACTTTAATGACTATTGGATTGTGGCTTCTAGTTTATATGCTCTATGTGTTGGATATTGGTAGGCAAGTTATAGTTTGCTATATACTTTCATGTGTTCTAACATATATGTTCTTTGTATAAGGATTATTTTTAAGTATATCAATGGCAGCTTTCAGCCACAAATTATTAATTGATTTAAATATGTACAGACTGTTGTCTTTATGATGTATGTATATATATACATATATACACTTAAACATAAACATATATATATATATACACACTTAAGCATATCTTTACCTTTATCTAAATATGTGCATAGTGAATAGGAGGTTTTATTTATCATGACCTTGGTGACAAAACATATTACAAAGCTTCTGAATAAATATGCTTCTTATGATATGCACTAGCTTTTATTTAAAGTATGGGTAGCAAACAATGTAAAGTTTAGCATTATGAAGAGGTGTAAATGTTAACAAACAAAACAGAAAAATCACTGAAAATTTATATAAATCTTAAGTTTAACTTAAGTAATTTCTAGGCTAGTATAATTCTAGGTAATGTTATCCTATGTATATTTTATGGTATTTATTAGGTAATACATTAGTATTGATTCATTATGATTTGGTGACTGAGTAAAAACAGAGGCCTAAAATATGTGGGAAGTTGCATAAGATTCATTTGTGGTACAGGAGCATCAGTTCTTACATAGGAAGAATCAGCATATTTGTGCAAGTAGTTGTAATCCTTTTTCTTTTTGCTATGTGTTCTTAGTCCTTGTTTTAAACACTTGGACTCCACATTTACCATTTGCAAAATTAAATTATGCAGAAAATTTGACTGATAAAGAGCAAGGGGTAACTTACCTGTAAATCAAGTAAAAATTTTAAAATAATAAAACATTTCATAGAATTGCTTTGAAGATTACGAAATAACAAAGACACTGCATTTAGCAGAGTGACTATTATAAATATAACAAAGGTTTTAGGACATGGTATGGATAACTCGTTTTACTTATCCATAGTTTTGTAAGAAATGTTTTATCAAGTAATAGTTGAATACATTAAAATTAAACCATATGATAGACAGAAAGCTGTAGGAATCATATTCTGAGTGGGAGATAGAATAAATATAGTCTTGGGGCTTGATCTATATATCTTAAGCAGATGTGGGGCTCAGTATGGCATTGACTATGGTAGCATATGCCTGTGATCCTAGCACTGTGAAAGCAGCAGAGTCATGAGTTTAAGGTCACCCTGAACTACATGAACTTAGTCGTACAAACTAAAACAAAAAGAGGAATGTAGTGACTGAAAGGAAAAATGAGACATGCAGAATGAGAAATTTAAAATCAGACATCCTTATCATACATGGCTACAGAAGAAGTAGTAAAAGTAGATACTGCTAAATAATAGGGCTAGAAGCAATGTACAGGGTCACTCCATTAACACTTCAGTGAATGAGCATAGTAGCAAGGATTGGGAAACAATTCAGACCATGTTCAGATTCAATTGCCCATGTCTAGGCAAGAATGATACTGGCAGCACCAGACAGATAGTGGACTGGATGACGAAAGATGACTGAATTCTGGCTACATTTTGGAAGTAATATTGATAAAATTTGATGATTTATTTTATATGGGACTTACACAAGAAGTAATAAAATGTGGAAGACATAAGTGTGGGCAATAACGAAGGTTGTTTACTGAAAGAAAAATAGAATGGGGAAAGAAGAGTGGTAGAATGGAGCTTAGGAGTTTCGGTTTCAATAAATTGCCACAAACCAAATTGAAAGGTTAGCTTCATTCTAAATGTTAACTGTGAGTCAATAGTTTTAATGTAATCATCATTGTGTTAAATGTCAATGATTTCAGTTAATTTTTTTTATGTAGAAATACTCCTGCTCTGATTCTTCATGCAACTTTATACTGAATCACACTTTCATGAGTTAAGGGTGAGGAAGCTGTCGCCAAGCTTCTTCAACTACATCAAACCCAGTTTTATGTACTGGTAAGCAGTAATTATACAGTTAAGTAAAAAAAAATCTATCTTCGCTACATTCATTGGTTGTTTTAATACAAATTATGGGCCAGATGATATTTGAAAACCTGTTTTTTTAAAGACTAGAAGTATCTTTCACTGTTTAGGAGACTACTTAAAACTTTTTAAATGTCAGATGATTTTATTAGCTTTCATGTAATTAATATTCTGTTGAAGATTTGGAAATATAAATACCATTATTCTTTTAAGAGTTATTTTTAATGATAGGTCAAATATTTTATCTTACAAACACAATTAGGGTATGTAGAAAATTTCAAAACACACTTCTTATAGCAAAGACACATTCTGTATTTAAGAATACATAATACATATAACAGTTTCATTCTTTTATTCATTCCACTATCCAGCAATATAGCAATCTTAATTTTGTAGTTCTCTATCTAAAACTTCAATTATGTATTCTTTTCTTGTTAAGAAATTTATTTTAAGAAAATCATAATGATTTACTCTAAAATAGAGAGATCCTTTGTGCTTGTTTATAGGATATAGTCATCTAACAGTGTCCTTGACCCTGGCTCCTACAATCCCTTCTCCCCTTCTGAAAGATTCCTGAGTCTCACCTAATGTTTTCTGTGGATCTCTGCAACTCTTCCCATCAGTTGCTAGAAGAAGCCTCTCTGATGACAACTGGGCTAGGTACCAATCTATGACAATAGCAGAATATCATTATGAGTCATTTCACTGTCTGTTTTTTTAGTTATGATTGATTCTGTACTAGGTCTCTGGGCTATCCAGCCTCTGGGTCCTGTCTCTCTAGGCAGTGTCATGGCGTTGGTCTCAATCTAGACAAGTTATTTGCTGCCCATTCCCACAATTTCTATACCACCTTTATCCCAGCACATCTTGTATGCAGGAAACATTGCAGGTCAAAAGTTTTGTGTTTGGGTTGGTATCACAATCACTCCACTTGGATTTTTTCTTGGTTACAGGAGATAGCGGGTTCAGGCTCCATAATCCCCATTGCTAAGAGTCTTAACTAGTTCACCCTCGTAGATTCCTGGGAGTTCCCACTGCATGAGGTTTTTAGCTAGATACTGAAATGTCTCCCAATTCCAGGTGTCTCTTCCAGATCTCTCTCCCTCTCCCCCTCCCTCTCCCTCTCCCTCTCCCTGTCCCTCTCCCTCTCCCTATCCTTCTCCCTCTCCCTCTCCTTATCCTTCTCCCTCTCCCTCTCCTCCTTCTCACTCTCTCCCCCTACCCCACCCCCACCTGACTGACAGCACATAAAAACACAGAGAATTAACTTACCTGGGCTCATACAGGTCCATACAGACTAAACCAAAAGCTAGGGATCCTACATAGGTCTAGCCTAGATTCCCTGAATATATGCTACAGTTGTCTACCTTAGTCTTTTCTGAAACTCCTAACACAAAGAGCAGGGGATGTCTCTGACTCTTTTGCCTGCACTGGGGAACCTTTCCCTAATATTGAACTGCCTTGTCTAGCCTTAATATGAGGGGATGTGTCTAGTCTTACTGCAACTGGATGTGCTATGTTGGGTTGATATCCATAGGAGAGCTGCCCTTTTCTGAATAGGTACAGAGGAATGGATGGGTAGGAAGTGGGGTTGGAGAGACTGGGGAAGAGAGGAGAGAGAGAAAACTGTGGTCATGATGTAACATATGGGAGAAGAATAAATAAATAAATTGTAAAAACAATAAGTTACCATGTCCAGAATACTATTAAAGCCCAATGTTGCCAATAATTAGCTGTGTAGCATTGCAATAGACGGATTTTCCTGGATTAGTCTTCACCATGGAGATATGACAAATATCAGAGGCTTTTCCTGGGAGTTTACTGAGATGATTATATATAGAGATTTCATATATATATGTGTGTGTGTGTGTGTCTGTCTGTCTGTCTGTCTGTCTGTCTGTCTGTCTATGTCTCTGAAGGTCACTCTGGTGGGCAGGACATACTCAAAAGAATGTTTATATGCTTTATTCTTATACTTGTATTACAATATTATTATTAACTTTGAAGAACTTGTTCTACCTGTAGTATTTTAATAGTGAAAATTAATTTAGTGCCCAGTCTCATATTTAGCAATCACAAGATTAAGTATGAAAATGTCTTTTAAAAGGCTAAAACAAAACATAATTAACCTGTAAGAGAAATAGAATCTTAAGACTTTACTATCAAGTAAACTATAGCAAACCTAATTTTAGACAGAGACAGTAGCATTAGGAATCCACAACCAGCCTGGGTTACATTGAGAGATCTGTACCAAACTGAAAAACAAAAATAAAACAAATAAAACACAAATGTATTTCTTTTCTAGATTCCTTAAGTAGTTAAAGTTAGTAACATCTAGGAGGTCTTATTATTACTGTGATACTGCCAGGCGGTGGTGGCACATGCCTTTGATCCGAGCACTTGGGAGGCAGAGGCAGAAGGATTTCTGAGTTCGAGGCCAGCCTGGTCTACAAAGTGAGTTCCAGGACAGCCAGGGCTACACAGAGAAACCCTGTCTCGAAAAAACAAAAAAGAGAGAGAGAGAGAGAGAGAGAGAGAGAGAGAAACAAATATTACTGTGATTGTGATACTGTGTAAGGTTAATTGGGGAAAAGTTGCATGGTTTTATGAAGTGACCATAGATTTCCAAACTCTGGTTTTAGAGAAGACATTAGACAGAACATATGCATTTCTTACTAGGCCTCCTATTTGATTTAGCAACATATTTTTTATTGTACTCACTTATTTTTCTTTCCCAATAACAACAATACAAAAACAAATTTCAGAAGAATAAATACATATTTATTCTGGTTGAAAAAGATGGAAGGCCCCTGTGATAGTTCAGACCAAAAAGCAGCACAAAGTACAGTGATGTTTGTTGAAAATAGATGAATCATATTTAGAAACAATTGAAAGGGATTGGATTTAGTTGTTATTTTCCTTTTAGGTTAATGGAAATGAGGAAGGTAATATGATTCAGCAAATTGATAAAGGTGATTAGTCATCACAAGCGCACTTTTAAAAATAGGTGAACATTATATATCAATATTTTATACAAAGTTTCTATAAATATGCTTATTATTTTCCTAGGGGGGGCTATAATAGCTTTTCTGGATGGTAAGGAGTGCCTGAAGTAAAATTTTATGACCTACTTATAAACTCCTAAAAGAAGGGTTTAGAATGGAAAAATGATAGGACATTTAATATCAGTACTTAAATAGAAACTTCTGAGTCTCATATTTGTTTGAAAATAGCAACAGCAGTTAGGGTATCTCCCAGAGGTGTATTTTCTTTAGCTACATCTCAAAGTACAGCTCATTCCAACAATGTGCTATGTATCTGCTCAATGTCTGTACTAAATACTGTTCTCCATTATCCTCCTATTTCTATTTGAGAACTTTTAAGAACCTTCACACAATAAAGTGTCCATAGAAATTGTTTTTAGGATTAAGTTTTCCATTGATTAAGGTTGTAAGGCAATAGAACCTTCCTTCCTTTGAGATGAGAAATTCTAGAATTTAATGACTAAACACATCTGAGTAACTTATTTTAGAGAAAGTGTTATCTGCCTTATCTAAGCAAAAAACTATATTTATCATTAATTAGGATAAGCAAATACATTATTATAAGAGCATATAAGTTACTTTGTGTTTTTATATGAATTATTTTAATTCTTAACAAAACCATGAGTTGTGATTTCTTTATGATTTTCAGTGTTTATCAACTAGAAATGGTGAAAATAATTTTCTTTATATTGAAACAGCTGGTGAATGAGGAGTCCATGGCTTGGTTGTTCTGAAACTATTTGTACATCCCAACCCCTGTTCTTTAGAACAGCAGTATTTTATGACATAATGCAACTTTTCAGTGGCTGAATTCTGAAACTAATCACTTTAAATACTAAAATCAGCAAATTTGTAAAGTAAGACCATTTTTTAAAACTTATCAGATAGAGAATATTTAATTACTTAAATGTTCCAATTAAGTGAATAAGATTCCCAGTGTAAATTTCAGTGAGTTTACAATCAGTGATGCAGAGTGACAGTTCATAGCTGCAATGATATCCAGAGGAACCAATGCTCCTGGATTTAATCCTGAACTCAGTAGGAGACTAGGGAGACATAAAGGCTACCTCTCCCTCAAATCTACAGGTTTCAGTGCAAACCCAAGACAATATAGGCCTGGAAGATGTTATCACGACAGCAGCACAGAAACTCAGAAAGCTTGTTAACATGTCATTTGAGCAGAGACTACATGCCAGATATTTTCCATTAATTAATTTATTTTCTTTATATCCTGATCACAGTTCTCCTTTCCTCACAGGCCCCCTCCCCTTTCCTTCTCTTATGAGAAGGGAAAGGTCAACCCCTGCTACCAACCCACCCTGGCCCCTCAAGTCACCCCTGTATTAAGCATATCCTTTCCTACAGAGGCCAGACAAGGCAGCCCAGTTAGAGGAACAGTATCCACAGGCAGACAACAGAGTCAGAGAAAGCCATGTTTCCACATGTTGGGGAACTCACATGCAGACCAAGCTGCACATGGTTGATGATTCAGGTTCTATGAGCTCCCAAAGATCCAGGTTACTTGATGCTGTTGGTCTTCTTGTGGAGTCCCTATTCTCTCCCAGTTCCTCAATTCTTCCCCCAACTCTTCTAGAAGACTTCCCCAGCATGAACTAATAGTTTGCTGTGAGTCTGTGTATTCCTTTCTGTCAGTTTCTAGGTGGAGCCTCTCAGCTGAAAGTTATGCTAGGCTCCAGTTTGCAAACATAACAGAGTATCACTAATAGTCTAAGCAATTGGTTCTTGTCCATGGGATGGTCTCAAGTTGAGTTAGTTCATTAGTTGGCCATTCCCCCAGTCTCTACTCCATCCTTGTCTCTTCACTTCTGGTAGGCAGCACAAACTTTTCATGGAAGCTTTCATGGGTGGGTTGGTATACTTATCCCTCCACTGGGATTCCTGCCTGCATGCTAGATTTTTGATAGTCTTTATCTACTGTAAAAAGGAGCATCTTTCATGAGAAATAAGGGCTGCACAAACTAAATATTTAAATATAGTTAAAATTATACCGGTTGAGGAAAACAGCAGCAGTCAATTCTCCTCTAGGATCCACGACCCCACCAAGCACAAGCGCTTGGCTAGGTTTACAGTAGGGGTATGTGTTTCTTCCTATAGAGCCTGACTAATCTAACTAAGCACCTTGGCCTTGAATAATTGCAAATGAGCTGAAAAACCTAACAAGGAACCCTCAGAATACTTTTTCATGTTCTCTTCTACCACAGAGCATATATAGTCAGATGGTCACAATTATAATGATTATTAAAGCATTTCTAAAATTCATATTCTGTATAACTAAAAAACATTAGCTTGACATTTAACTGAAGCAAAGCAAAGAAATGTGGTGCAATTTCTTCACATGCGTGTGCCCTGGTAAAATTTTGTATACATAGCTTTAATCATAGTTTTGTGTTCTAAACTAACCATAGGCCACACTAAGAGAACCTACTCAGACTACTTTCTCCCTCTACTATTTTACCACAAAAGAAATAATTTTTCAGAGGTGTGTATTGAATATAAAACATTTTCAATAAAACTCTTGACTATAATTAAATGTAAAAAGTTTTTATAGTATAGACATTTTCTTGTCCCATACTAAGGCATCTAATATAATTATTGGGTCTCAAGTACAAAATACATAAAATGAAGGGCTCAATAGAATTAAGTTTTGTTCCCATTATGTGATATGCGGAACACATGACCAGGGATATTATAAATGCCTGCATATGCTGGTGTTTTAAGAAGCAACATTTGTGACTGATTTAAGACTTCCCTAACTTTTATTAGATGGCATTTGTGTTACTGTTCTGTGATGGACCATTTGATATTTTATCAAGTTTTTAATCTAACTTACTGGTCATAGGTCTTTGATGTAAGTGACATAACTATTATTGGAACATATTAAAACCAATGTAAGACAATGAAATTTAAAGACCTATATTAGGTTAAACTCACTTACCTCCAGTCATAACCCGTTTTTCAACATAACCCAGTACTGTTAAAATGATAACCTATTTCATAAAAGTAAGAAAATTAACGTAAACTACTTGTCTCTTCAGTTGTTTAATAAAAAGTAACAACAGCTAACATTTGTAAACTACTTGTATTGAAAACTAGCCATGGGTACTTGGAAGGACATGGGCACATGGTACTTCATTTGACAATATGTCCCGAATGCTTTATTTAGAAGTTGTTATCATTGCCTTGTCATTAAAGGCAACTCATATGGATAAAAATATAAATATGTATATACTTATATAATTTCAAGAGAAACAATCACTCTACAAACATTAAATTTTGAGCCTATGGAATGAGGATATATAAATGTCTACAGAACGCCTTACCCACTACTCTGTAACAAAAAAACTGTAGTCAGTGAAATGCCAAAGATGGCTTTGTGAAGGTAAAAATTACTTATTTAATTGTTCACAGTTTATATTTTAGTGTTCTGTAGTATATGCATATAGCAGTCTCAAAACAAACTTAAGGCAAAATCTTTGAAATTTTGGAATTAGCTATAGCTATAATATATGTAAAATGTAGAACCCTAAAACATCCAAGGAAAATGAAGTTTACAAAGCACATAGATATTATCAGAAATGAAGCATCTTACTCAAGGTCACAAAGTAATTGACTAGAAAAGAAGTACTGTAATGTCTTTGTGGTCTTACTTCTTTCCATTGAGTATATATGTCCATTAATCAGTAGTGAATACAGAAGCTGTTAGAACTCAGCAGCATCAGGGCACCTATTGAAAGGGGAAAAATGTCTAGTAAATGCTGTCTGGTGAGGGGAGTGGTCTTACCCTTTGACATCATTGGAAACAATTTGGGAGTTTTTCATAGGCCACCATACAAAGAAAATATTGAAAAATTGCATTTAATGTTCATGCTAGAGGAGGACAGAAGTTTTTGCCAAGCTGTCAAACACAAAGGTTTGGTCTTGTCCAGGGACAAAGGCAGAATTATCACAGGTTTTACTTGCATATATTATATATGCCAATCATTTTTTTTATCATCTATAAGTCTAATGATATGAAAAGATGTGAACTAAGAAACATACTGACTTAGCCCAAGTGTCTAAAGCAGGATGTTATTAGAGCTTTTTATTGTCATACTTTGCATAAATGGACACGATCTTCAGATATTTCTTAATTGACTACTTGTATAAATAAGCAAAGTTAATGGAAGGTTTTGAAGTCACTGGTAAACTTGTGGCCAGAATCCATAACAGGAAGAATGTTGAGAGGCATCTCATTTATACATTGTTTGTATTTGCGAAGTTGAGAATCAGTGACCTCTCTTACATTGTAAAAGTATAAAATTCATCTCCATGCTACAAAGCATGTGTGAGAAGCAACATCATAGACTTTTATTCACTTAGATGAAATATAACCAAAGCAAAGCCTAATTAAAAATTCATGTATATCATTTGACTCAATCTTAATTGTCGCTGTGATGTAGAAGTCCAAGCTAATTTTAACATACACCAGAAAACAGTCTTATTCAAAGGGATAAGAAATATCTTTATATATATGATCACTTTGTATATTATGTGTATCATTTTCTATGTATTTTAATCTATTTACTTCAACAATTATGTCTTTAACATCTAGATATATTATTCTGAAACAAACACTAATTTTCTTAAGCATAGATGACATCAAAGAGTCTCAAAATCATTAGCCAATTTCATCAGGGTGTTTAAATTTTATACAGCTGTAGAAATTACGGGTATACCAGATAAGGTTTTAATAGAGAAGTTATACAAGAGATAATGTCAACTGATTCAGCTTGTCAGAAATGTTAAGTGGCCTTCACACATCCCCCTGGCTGTAAAATGTCATTTCACACCCCTGCCAACCCATTTAGTAGTCAGTCAAGCAATGTGTAGCACTTTTATCCCATTTACAGAGACCTGCAATAAAAAGTTAAACAGAAACTGAAGGTTAAATCAATATTTTTTCTTGTTGACATCTTTTATCTTCTTTTGGAAATCTACAGAATTTTTCATGATCTAAGAGACTTACAGATGAGATAAAGATGCTCTTTAACTACACATTGTACCACACTAGACTATGAGTAAATTAAACAGCACTTCACTTTATTACTGAGCACAGCCCTCCAACTGACTCCTTGGAGAGGAATTTTTTGAAGCCTTGGTATTACACCATCTCTGGGACAATCTGTATGCTACATAATATTTAGATACTGTCCTTAATACTACAGGGTTCTTTTCATCTCAGGGTAAAATGTTTTAATTTTTCAAATAAATTCTAATATCACTCCAAAGTCTGCCCTTGTTAAATTTTGCCTACTGTCTTCAAATCCCTAAGCCTTACTTATCTCTGATGTATGCCTCGCTAATCACTCCCAATGAGTTTTCACTTTCTGAGCTCTAGACATGTAGAAAGGGGCACAGTTTACTCTGTTTTATTTACTTCATATTTTATTGATATAAAATAAACAACCCCTTCTCTTATTTGAAATTGCTTACTCTTTCTCTATTTTGAAAAATTTTTGATTATATTTATTATTTTGGCTATTTCAGCCCTGTATATAGTATACTATGATCACATTTACTGTCCCACCTCCTCTTACCCCTTTTTATCCCTTGCCAATCTTCCTGTCTCCATACAAATTTCCATTTCACTTTCTTGCCTGTTTGTTTCATTTTTGTTTGCCACATAACAAAAGTTTATGCTTCTCTTTTCTTCCGTTCTATTGACCAAAGTTAATATAATAGCAATATAGTAGGATTTTATCAAGTGTATTTGAATGGTTTAATGTTTATAGATTTCTATTCTCTCATTCCCTCTCTGTCTCTGTATGTCTGTGTGTCTGTCTGTGTGTCTGTCTGTGTGTCTGTGTGTCTGTGTGTCTGTCTGTCTGTCTGTCTCTCTCTCTCTCTCTCTCTCTCTCTCTCTCTCTCTCTCTCTCTCTCTCTCTCTCTCTCTGTGTGTGTGTGTGTGTGTGTGTATGCATTTGTATATATGTTGTCACATTCGTGTACATACACTATAAGGCATACTCACTGGAATAACTTAGATACTTAAATGTCTACCCTTTTACCAAGTACTTCCACATATGCTTGTAAACAAAATTGTGATGGTAAAACATATTTTTATGACCTTGTTGATTTGGAATATCAGTGCTTGTTGTCCATTCTTAATAAATAGTGTTATTCATTTTCTATATCCTTGCCACATACTCTTTCATGATGTGAGGTTTATACATAAAATCAATATCCTCTTATTTTACTTTAGACTTGATATCTATTTTAGCACTTTTATATGCCAAAACATTGTTTATATTATAGTGATTCCAAGAAGAAAAGAGAAATGAGGAGAATGATGACATACTAAGTAGTTTTCATCTACAGAGCAGGGATGGTTTGAAAGAAAATTTGCTTAAATACATCAACTATTGTGTTTATTTGCAGCAGTATATTGAGATAGCTATTCTGATTCTAACACTAGAGAAAGGTTAACTAAGCTTCATAGTACAGAAACTGATGTTATGAACACAAAGCAACTGATGGATCAAGAATTTCAACCCCACATCTGATTGGCCAAAAGACTTATTAAATATGAGACCCTAGTCATAAATGTTCTATGAAGATTTCATAATGATCAGTGGGTCTATGGCTCTCTCTGAAGTCACAATTACAATAATCAAAACTATCACTTATGCCATTTAAATGTATATTTATTTTAGTAAATGTCTATGTGTTTAAGCAAAAGTAAAATTTGATATATGTTTCTGTTATCTAACTGTACATTTTACAATTTTTATTGGTATAATTTTATATATAATTAAGATAATCAGATCTTCTGTTTATAGGACATACAACTTGAGCAACATGTGCCTGTTATGTTGTAAATATTAACTTATCCTTAAATTCTTGTTTTGTTTATTAACGCGTGTATACTTTTAATGTTATAGCCGTTAACCCTTTTATATGCCAAGTTGATTCAATCACAGTTTTTACCATCTGAGACTTGACTTCTGAAAACATTTTAATGATGGATAAATGTTAACTAATTCTTGAAGAAATATGCTTGCAAATATAAACATAGTTGGTTATATAAGTGAATGTAAATGAAATCTATTTTAGATATTCCTTACTGCATAAAAATGTCTTAGAGATAGGAATAGCAAAAGGTTTTTGGAAATAGAATGAATGTACACATGAAAGGAATTTGGAACAAAATGAATAGAAAGTTATACAGAACTAGACTTTATAAAAATATGCAGTTTTATTATAAATTTTAAAATATGTTAATTACTCCGAAGGAAAATTATAGAAAGATTGTATATATGTAAACAATCATGGTAAAAAGAAAAGTTTAGAAAAATTGATGGAGAAAAATTATTTATGGATAGAGAGCATGGATATTCAAGGCATGATGGTTAGGTTTTTTGACTTTATTTTTTACTCTTTGCAATGCTTGATATATATAATAATTATTGAGTATCAAACAAAAATATTAATTTTGAACCATTAAATTTTAAACAATAAGAAAGCATCATTCAGAAAACTGTGATAAAAATAGGTTAGATTTAGTAATTTTTCTTTGAATTTTGAAGGTTGTTACATATGCACTACAATGATATTTGTCCTCAGCTCATATGAAAATTACTTAAATAAGCAAGTATTTGAATTTGAGTATTCACTCAAAACCAATTAGTTTTATCTTATCTAAATGACTCTCATGATCCTTATCATTTCTAGCATCAGATCTGGCCCATGACAGCAGAAAAAAAAATCACTTAATTGTGTGCTTATTAATCTAAGATACTTCCTTTTTTTCTCTGGATTCTATGATTAGTAGTCACTTCATCTGAGTTGGTATTTGGGTCTTATTAAAGTCACTCTCTAAAGTGAAAGTTTTGTTCTTCCTTTAATGGCTTCAGAGACAAATTTCTACTAAGTAGCTGCTTATTAAACTCTGAAAGTGGTTTCTTTATCAGGAACCATTTCTCATTTCTCTACTAATTTGAATCTATGGTATAGATTGTGCTTTAGTGAGATGCTAATAACTGGTAGTAAACCTCTTCCAACCAAATGAGTTTTGGAGGTATTAAGAGAGTGGCTTTTATTTTAGCACTGCCTTGCCGCCTTATCCCTACTGTTCTTTGGGGGATTTGGGAGCAGAATCACATTTACTTTATTATTCTGTATATTCTAGTTCTCCTTGTTGCCACTGTCTGGCCTTGGACTCATTACCAGTGACTTCCAAGGATCACTGAAACATCTGTCTATAATATTTATCTTCTTTATTTTCATCATAATTTGAATTTTTCACTGTATGTCTATTACAGATATTGCTGTAATTTTAATAATATTATCTTTAAAATATCTAAAAGCCCAATTTCAATTTGAGTCATATAATTTATATTGGCCAACAGCAACAGATAGGAATTGTGTTATACATTTATCACTATAACTAGGTTTTCCTATTAATTTCTTGTCATTCACAATGCTAAATATATAGGAAATTATATGTATATACATACACAAGCATATAAACACATACATACACACACATATACACATATACATGTATATAATAACAATTAATAAAAGAAGAGGCCATAAACTTGAAAGAGAGCAAGAAATGGTTAATGGGAAGGTTTGGAGGGAAGAAATAGAAGGGGGATATGATATATTATAATCTCCAGAAACAAAAATATTTTTATTAAATTGTTTTATTATTTGCATTCCAAATGTTGTCCTCTTTCCCAGTTTCCCCTCCAAGAGTTCTTCACCCCATTGCCCCTCCCCTTTGCCTCTGAGAAGGTGCTCCCTCCCCCCAACTTCAACCCTTCATCCACCCATCCCCACCTCAACCCCTATGTCCCCATTTCCTGGGGCTTCAAGTTTCTGACAGGATTAGGCTAATTATCTCCTGCAGAGGCAGTCCTCCTCCAGCTACCATATGTTCCAGGATGGGGGTGGGAGTGGGAGCTCCCAGGGACTGGGTTAGTTGATACTGTTGGTCTTCCTATGGGGTTGCAATCCCCTTCAGCTCCTTCTATCCTTCCCCTAATTCTTCCATAGGGGTCCCCAACCTTAGTAAGGTGGTTGGCTATAAGTGTCTGCATCTTTCTCAGTCAACTGCTAGTAGAGCCTCTCAGAGGACAGCCATGCTAGGCTCCTGTCTGCAATCACAACATGACATCAGTAATAATGTCAGGGTTTGGTATCCACCCATGGGATGGATCACAAGTTGGACTGGTCATTCAGGGGCCTTTCCTTCAATCTCTGCTCCATTTTTGTGCCTGTATTTCCTTTAGACAGGAACAATTTTGGGTCAAAATTTTTGAGGGTATGTTGGTGACCACATCCCTCTACTTGGAGCCCTATCTATCTAGTTGAGATAGTCTCTTCAACTTCTATTTCTCCACTGTTGGGCATTTCTGCTAAAGATAGCATAGAAGACATTGACAATTTGGTCAAAGAAAATACAAAGTACAAAAGAAATGTTTATTTTAAAAAAATACACCTAGATAATTTTATATTTGCCTTCATGGCTCTAGCTTCTATAGCAAAAATATATGGAATAGACATTTAGACCCATTTAGGTCCTCTAGTAAAGCACTCAGAGAGGAGTGGCCCAAGAGAGGCCATCATAAAACCAATGAATATGTCCAAACCAGACCCATGGACAATATCTCACATCACTTAAATCAATTGTTCAAGAGGTCAATTAGCTTTATAGCAAGAAGTAAAAGCTTTATTTTTTTGACCCATCTCCCACTTTGTGAATCTCCCAGTACTCCTGGTGGTAGATAGTCTCAAAGAGAATCCGCTTACTTCATTCTAAACACTTGAAGGTTTGTTTGCCTTTGGTGGGGTGCAAGGAAGGGAAATAAATGTGGACATTTATTTCTAGTTTTAAACATGCAACCATCATTGAATAAGTCTAGGTAAGACTTGAGGATCTAGCTTGAAGTGTGATTTTTGACAAGGCCAGCACATAGATCTACAACTTTCATTGGATTTCTCTAATGCTTTGTACTAGGGCCAGACAGTATTTTTCCATATTTGACCAAAAATGTATTTCTAAATTTATTTGAATTTATTTTACACTGAGATTATTTAACCCAAGTATTAAGATATCAACTGTTAATGACCTCAGCTATTATTTTGAGCCAACCTGATCTCTGATAAAAATATTTGTTCTTTGCTAAAAAAAGAACTCAAAAGTTAGTTGAGGTATGGAGATTGTTTTCGGTGGTCTTTGTAGCTACTTTTTCAACAGACACTCATGAAAGATGGTGTCTTTCACTCCTCTCTTAGACAGTGTCTCTAATAGAAACCGTACCTCTTCAGAGGATCTGACTTCTCTTAAATGCACCAACTAAACATCTATTTTGTGGTGGGTAATTCTGCATCTAGAACACAGCAGTATGTAACAGCATCTCCCCTGATGGTGCTTCTGCCTGCAACAGGTAGTGGTGACTTCCTAACATGACAAATTGTACAAGGCTTCATCAGTCCCAGTTTAGATTTGTCTTTCGTGACAAATTAGTGACATTATACTGTCTGAGTGACAGTATACTGTTTGCTGCTTTAATTTCCCTTTCCAAGTGCTTGAGGATTGCAATGCTCTTTCTTTCCTTATATTTTGGTGAGAGAGACTCCTTCCCTTTCACATCTTATCCCAACGATTATCCCAATGATTATTACAAGTGGTTCCTCCTTTCCATACCCTACCATATATGGAGCCCTTTGATTTTCTGAATGTTGTGTTACATAGATGTTGACAGTGTTCTCCAATTTGATTGAATCTCCTTAATGACTGAAATCTTACCTGCCTTGGTTATCACTGTTATCCTCAGCATCTAGAAAGAAACATATTAAACTATGATACATATTTCCTTTGTAAGTGAAAGAAAAATGACTAAAGACAATCTGGTAATAGCCTTCAGAAAAACAACCTTGTTTTTCTGAACAATAAGCTTGTTAACTATAAGCTTATCATAACTACTATGATGATCCAAACTTAAGAATTTAGAAATATAATTTTAGAAAAATTGATTAGCTTATATAAGTAAATTATATCAGAAGTTATAATAGCATAACTTATTAAAAATTAATAAATTGAAGATAATATATTTTAAAAGTGACATTTTATTATTACTCACAATATTTACAAGGTCATATAGCAAATATTTCCCACATTTTTTGCATATGTATTATCTTAGCTATCCTAGTCTGCTATAATGACTAAGATTACTGGTTTTAGAAAGCTGGATGAAGTGAATTTGAAATCAAGAATTGGGTTTTAATTACATAGTATATGTGAAGTCTAAATCTGTTCACTTGTTAACATTTAAGATGTTAGATATGAACTGAGAAGGGGCCAGATTCTGGTGGTTCCTCTGGCCTCAGAGATGTGTAAGATGATTCCAGGAAAGACTATAGATAGATTGAAGGTTTGGTCTCCCTGGTGTTCAGAGCCCCAAGAAAATGAAGAGTGAATGATAGAGACTGAAAAGGACCAGCTAGTGGAAAGTTGGATGTGCAAGGCACATACAGGTACAGGAAGGAGCAGGGCAGAAGAAAGCAGATTTGGTATAGTGGAGGATCTTGGGAAGAGAAAAATTTACTAATTGTGGTGAAGTAATGGGTAAAGGGCTCGGATTCCACTGTACTGGCATGTTTGGTTATAGGGCTGTAGCTCTGTTTTCTTCAAAGGCTCACCATCCAGCAATGTTAACTTTAGGCATCTGCATGAAATTGAATACTGAGTTAAAAGATTTTTTTTTGTTTTTTTAACATTTGCACTTGTGTATACTCCTTTTCTTTTGGTAGAATGGACAAGAAGAAGTCCCCCTGTAGATTTGCTGCTGCTTGGGTATTTGGTTCCCAGCAGAATGAAAAGATTGTGAGAGAAATGGCATGGCAGTTGGTAAAGAGAAAGTAATTGTAATATTCCCTGTTTCCTGTTAGAAGAGAATGATTGACATTGCTTCCTAAAGAAACACGTCCAGCTGGGACAGCTGAGATGTTTGTGTGATATGTCTGAGAATATACATATCTAATTGTTCTTAACTCACTCTACTCAGAGACTCTTCAATTGTCTGTAATTTTAAGAGGAAAGGATCTCTTCACTCTCCGTTAGACAATGGCTATCTCTCTAAGCTTGCCCACTTCTCTGTGACATAAGTTTATTGAATTTCTAAAACTACTTTCCTCAAAGGTACGTTTAGTTGTGTTTTAGTAGGAGGCTTTATCTAATGGCTGAAAGAAAGTGTGTTCAGTGGGACACTGGCCTATAGTGACCTTGCCTTTATATGAAGGGAAAGTAAAAAAAAAACTAACTTGAAGGAGTTAACAAAGCTGAGTTGAGACTCACAGAGAATGAATTCTTAGGACTGTCAGTTTGATTCTATAGCTCAGAAAGTTTCCTGGTTTCAAGAACAGCTCTCCTCAAAGGGGAAAGATTCATGCTAGTGCAGGGGCAAGGTAAACGACAAAGGAGTTACATGTAAATAGTTTCCTACATCTTTACTTGAGAAGCTTACTTCCTTTTTGAAAACTAATGGATAGAGTGGGACCATAATTAGGGTTCCCTAAGAGTTCTCCAATAGGAGTCACAGGGAGTTAATCGAGATTGGCAGAAAGGAGCACAAATTGATTTGATCACTAAAAGGCCTTGCATTTGGGGCTGATTTTAAAGTGGAAAATGGTTCCCCAAAGAAAATATATATCACAGGAGAATGAGAGGAAGAGAAGATAAAGAAAATTGAATGTCCGTCACTGATCAATTATTCAGAATCAATTATGGTTTGCTAGGGAAAGCATGCTGTGCCAAAGCCAAACCAAACTCAAGTAAGCATGAGGATTAATTACTCTCCTGCTTGCACAGGACTAGAGGAAAGAGGAGATAGGATCTGCCTGCAAAATTTTATTGCTCTCTGGGAGCAGAACATAATTATGACACAAGGAGAGAGAAGATGTTCCTTCTGCCAGATCTTTGTTAGCAAAGAAGAGGATCTGAATTTAGCTTTTAAGAAAAGGATATCAGGGTATATAATTTCTTCCAACAAATACTATCTGCATTAGTCAGAGTTCTTGAGAGAAGCAAAAATCAATGCATGCAATAGTATCCTCATCTGTATGCTTTGAATCAAGTAGGCTTGATCACAAAACTACTTAGAAAAAAATATGTGTCTGGAACCTTGAGAGATCCTTAAGTTGGTAAAATGCTTTCCAGGCTATCATGAAACCCTGAGTTCTCTCTCCAGAACATATATTTTAAAAAGCCACATATGGAGGCACGTGTTTGTAATCTCAGTGCTTTATAGTCAGAGATGGATAAATATCTGTGGTATACTGGCCAGCCAGTATAGACTATTCAGAGAGCTCCATGCTAGTGAGAGAACATGTCGTAAAGAACAAAGTACACTCATGTGCACCTGCACATACATATTATGCACTTGCACACACAGTAACACGCAAAGTAACACACAGAGACACACACATACACACAAACACACACAAAGTAGCTATGGTAAACACATACAAGTTTTTTTTCATTATTTAATTAAAATATAGTGTTGTATCTATTTCCATCAAGTTATACATTATTATCAATATAGAGATTATTTGAAGTACACAGATAATTAAGCATACAGAATATGTTATATGTAGATCAATTCATTTTAAATAGAATTTAGTCATACACAGATTTCGACATTCTCTTGGACTTCTACAACCAATTCACCATTATGTTGAGAACTACTATATGTATATATTTATGGATAATCTTCTTACTAAAGATTTAACTAATATATAAAACAACGTCTACCCACAAGGCGTAGTCTTTTGTTTGGACAAACTGAGTAACTTACCTTTTACTAAGTATGTAATAAGTAACCCATAATTGGTGTATGTGCTCAGGGACTAGATCTAGTATTATGGATAAGAACTCTCACATTTTGATGAATATTTTACATACTTTTGAAACCATAAACTATGTATAAATACAGCTAAACAAGGCAAAATTTTTGCTACCATGATGATAATGAGAAAACTGAATTAGCAAAAATATAATTCTTTTAAGACCTTCAGGAACTATTTCCACTGATCTATCAAGGAGCCATCACAAAAGAACACACATGGTATGCAGTCACTGATAAGGGGATATTGACCCAGAATCTCGGAATACCCTAGACACAATCAGCATATCAATAGATTTCTAAAAAGATGGAAGGAGAGACCCCTGGTCCTGGAAAGACTGGATGTAGGGGAACGCCAGGACAGAGTAACGAGAGGGGGTTGAATGGAGAAAAGAGGGAGGGAAGGGGCCTTATGGGACTTTCGGGGAGGGAGGAAACGGGAAAGGGGAAGTGATTTGGAATGTAAATTAAAAAAATAAAATAAAAAAAAACTATAACTCTTGAGTTGTATCTTATATCCAATATCATAGATGTCTTATTAACAGGAAACAAATAAATAAACACAAACAAATAAAATGAAAATATGATCATGAAATTAAAATTAGGTATTAAGGGTAGGCAGGAGTATAAGTTTTATCATTAAATTAGAATTATGCAATAGTTTTGTAAAAGTAGTTTTAATATATCTTGGAACATTTTCAAGAGAATAAGCTAAGGTATAATAAACCATTAAAATCATAAGAACAGCACTGATTTTTATTTCAGAAAATCTACAATGACTGTCATATAAGAAGCGAAAAGGATATAAATGTTCATGGAGTTTATACTAAGTAAAGGAAAAACAAATCATGATCCTCAGTCCTTTCCCAACAGTCTGTGGTACTTGCTTCCTTCTTATTGAGAGAGGTTTAAAAGTCTTCCTCCCATATAAACCTTCAATCAGTAAGGACACTGGTTCCTATTGGTTGAAAAGTGTATGGTGAGTGTATGAGTGTGTGTGTGTCTGTGTGTGTGTGTGTGTGTGTGTGTGTGTGTGTGCACGTGCAGGGGTGTGCATGTGTTCATTGTGTTACTTTTCCTTAACATAGAATTAGTCCCAATAAGAACACTTTTTTATGCATAGAGTCACATATAAGGAAAAATAAAGAAGTGAGACAGCTTCTTTCTTTTCACATTTGACTTCAGTGAGTGAAGTTCTTTTCAGCTGGTAGAAATTAAACAACCTCTTATTTTCAGAGGGTGAATTGGTTAACTATAATACTAAAGGGGACAGTGGTGCCAACTATTTGAAAGATTTTTAAAAACTAGCCTTTTGCACACGTGATTATGTACAAGTTAATGAAGCACTGACTCCCCCAAGCTAGCTGAGTAAAGGAAAGAAAGATCTTTGGCCAATGCAAATCTCATCGGGTGATGGCCTTGACAGAACATCCCACCATTGCTGTCAGCCAGAGCTGTTGTAAACAAGCTGCTGACGGGACAATGATAATAATTAAGACGGTGTTAATGGGATACGGAGCCTCACAGTTATTTTTTCAGCTACAGTGAACTGAATGAATGCCAAGTAGTGCACATGGCTTGACCTCATAACAGGTTTCTTTTCTGTTTACTGTGGTAATATTGGCTCTCTAGAGTTACAAATCACACATAAGTCCAGTCTCATGAGATGCTCGGTGCTAGAAAGCCAACGACTATGTTCATGTTACTATGAAGTAAGAGTGACAAAATTGGCTCGGTCTGAACTGGATGTTGTTTAGATAACACCATGGCTATTTGGAATTTCAGAGTGAGAAACATTTTGGTTTATACCTTTAATTTCTGGGGTGGTTTGAAGCAGAATGAAGATCATCCGTGACAATGGATTTCTTTTTCTTTTTCTTTTTTTTAATTTAAAAGATTTTTTTTCATTAGATATATTTTTTATTTACATTTCAAATGATTTCCCCTTTTCTGGTTCCCCTGAAAGTCCCATAAACCCTCTCCCCTCTCCCTGTTTCCCAGTCAACCCCTTCCTGCTTCCCTGTCCTGGTAAGAGATTTTTGGCTGGCAAAATCAGGTTGTTAAAGCCATAGGAAGTGCTACTACAGATCTGTAAGTGATCATATTTGGTGATCATTTTCAAAAGATAGAAGAGGATAGCAGACAGAGCAGGGAGACAATCAGGGACAGGTTAAAATATAAGTTCCTGGACACTCTCCCTACTATCAATCACTGGAGCTCATGATAACTTGCTTAGTTAGACTCTGCTGTATCTTCAAAGTGCACCCACATTTCAATGAGATGTTTATGGAACATACAAATACTTAAGACACATTTCAGGCTTAATAAATTGCAACTTACAAAAGGAACAAACATGGTACGTCTAGACAGAATTCTTTTTTGCTTCAGCTTCTCTGCTTGAACTCAAATCAAAGGAAATAGCTGCATTACATAAAACGCATTCACTTGTGGAAAGGGAAATGTTTTGATCTCTATTAAATACTAGAAATAAAAA